>VDFB02047230.1:282228625-282276462 GCA_007258455.2 Sequoia sempervirens | reverse complement strand
GCTACGCCCCGCCCAGGTGCGCTGTATTCCTCGATTTCTGGTCTATTCTGGTCAACTAACTACGACCCATTTTTCTAAATTATTTCTCCGACAAAACCCATGTTTTCAAATTTTATTTTTTTACGTAAAAAGTGTGTAAATCGAATATGAGGTTTTTCTTGCTACTCACCTCTTCTCTGCCGGCACCCCCGCTGTACATTGCACGAACCCCGTCCGCCCGGTGCACGATCGCAGTGTCATTGTCCGTCGGCATCGTGTCTCCTCGTCGGTTTTCACACCTCTCCTCTCTTTCTCTCAACTGCTACAGTGAAAATGACCTAGGTAATTTTTCAAATTACCTTTTTAACCCCCTTCCTCCAAAAAGGTATTTTTTACCTTTTATTTAACTTTTTATTCCTCCAGCTAATCCCAAACTTGCCGAGGCTGCCATTTGCAAACCGTGTGTCGGATCAACTCCGTTCAGAAGCCAAAGTTGCTTGGTTTTCTGAGCTCTATCCAATGGTATCATTCTTTCCTTCCTATCAAGACGTCGTCCGGGGACCCCTTTTCCCTTCCCCGACCGCCCTCTCGAAGGGGCATACCCTCTTACCATCCCTCCATTCCTTCAGCTTGGTCATTGGGGCATCATTAACCTTTTCACGCCAGGGGCATCACCATCCTTCATCTCTAGCCTCATTCGCATTTTATTTTTCTTCGAAACTCTGTTATCCTAACAATATTTCGAAGAGGGGCAAAATGTAGACATCTAAACTTAATCACTTCCATATGATTAAATTTATTGCCTTTCTGTTTACCATATTAATATTAATTTATTAAATTAATATTATACCTTTTGTCCCATACCGGTAAAGTATTTAATTTAATAATTAACACTTTTCCTTTCACCTTACTCCTCTCTAAATTAAATAAATACGCTAATTTATTTAATTTAGTCATTTTCCCCCTTTTGATGTAAAATCAATTTAAAATTCCTCACTTTCTCTCTCCTTGTCACATCCTCCATAACCTTGCCCTAATCTGAATTAATTTAATTAATTCATGATTATGATGTGCATTCTCTTAATCAGAGATTAATGTCACATCCTCCTACATTTGCCACTTGCCTCTAATATTCCATTAATTAGCTTAATCCAATGTTTGCACAACCTTAACCAAGGTCATTAGCCATTTTTAGCACCACTTTTTAGTCAATTCTTCCATTTTTTCCTTTTTGGATATTGCCCCCCTTTCCCATGAGAATTTTTAATTCTCATTTATTTATCCCATGTCTCTCTCCTCCCTATGTGAATTTTTAATTCACATTCCATCTTCCAAGGCTTCTAGAACTTTGGACTTGTCACGATCTCCACATGTGACCAAGTCCCACCTTTTTGGAGCCCACCTTTTATCCTCTAGATCATCCTAGGAATGTGAATTTTTAATTCACATTTATATCCTCAACCACCTTTCCTTTTCCCATGTAGATTTTTGAGGAATTCCAAAATTCCTCAAATGTCTCTTTCAATCCCACTTGGGGACAAGGAATCCCTTTTTGAGGAAATCTCCTCACTCCCCAAGGTGCATGTCCTTTTTCCACCTCATGTACCTTCTTGACAACTCATCTCCACCTCATATCCTCTTGTCCACTTCACCCTCCACATGTCAAGATGTGAGGGCTTGTGGGTTCTCAACCCACCATAGCCCTTCATCTTGGCCTTGTTGGATCAATCTTGACCGTTGAATTCTCTAGAGAATTCAAATTCTCCTATAAATACCCCCTCCTCAAGGACATTTTCAACACTTTGCATTCTCATAACTACATGCTGCCAATTTGAATCCACAATCCTTTACCATCATCTAGCCATCTTTTTAATCATTTGCACATCTAATCTTGCATCTAATCACTCAAGTAATCATCTAAGGAGCACACAATCCATTCCAAGCAAGGGCCAATCAAAGAGATACCAACAGCAAGGGAGGTAAAATTGTTTGTGTTTCATTTTATTTACATTCATTTTCGTTGTATCACTCTTTTGGCTAATCTTGAGGTGTCCTTGGTATTTTGTCATTCCCGTTTTTTAGTCATTTTACACATCTAGAGTAGGATAAATTCCAAGGTATACACCTACAAGATTAGCTTTAGGCTGTAATACCATAAATTCAACAAGATACTCCCATGAATCTAGTGTTATTACCAAGCCTTCAATGATACCCTGAGGTTTAACTGTTGACCTATCTGCCAACTTTAGAATAGTAGGTGTAGGTCTAAGTTCTACTAGTTGTAACAACTTCATGGTATCTTTGGTCATTACATTAATAGCTTCTCCTAAGTCAATTAAGGTGTTCTTAATGAGAGTGTTATTTATCTTTACATCCACTACATGACTCCTAGGGTCTGCATACTTGGGGACAGTTATGTTTCCCAACATAATATTAGTAAGTTGTCCTATGACATGTACAGTCTAAGAGTCTTTTCACTTCCTACTTGTATTTTCAAGGCATAGTTCTCTCACTATTTTAGTATATATAGGAACCTCCTTAATGGCTTGGATAAGGGGTATTTTGATGTAAACATCCTTAAGTTATCCCAACAGGTCAATTTTAGCTTGTGTTTGATGCCTTTGAACTACTAATATTTTAGGGAATGAAAGCTCTATACTTTGATTGGTTTGGTTAACCTGATTTGACTCAAGCTCCTTAGGTTGGTTTTCCAAGGTCTTTGTTGTGGGTTCCTCGTCAACCAATTCAATTATTTGAGGGGATGAAGGCCCAACCAAAATTTTCCCTTATCTGAGGTGGACATCACTCACCTCTACCCCATAAGTAGGGTATTGAATAGTTTCATTAGCATAAGCCTGTTGAACAAGCTTGTTATTGGGGTTAGATATAGGTTGGGTTGGCAACTAAGGTGCTCTAGGTGGTTCCAGTGCTAGATTTTTTGGGTTTGGCATAATGGTTTGTTGTTGTGGCTACAAGGGTTGCTATGGTTGCTAATAATTCTTGTTTTGATTTTACCATTACTATCCTCTTTGTTACTAAGGTTCCCATTGGTTTTCTTGGGGTGGCCATTGATAATTATAGTTAGATCCTTGAAAATTTTGTGGTGGCCACATGTTTTGTTGTTGTTGATTCTAATTGGTTTGAGGCATCAATTATTGTTTGTTTTTCATATTGGTTGAAGATTGAGGGTTCCAACTAGGAAGATTTGCATTGTTACTAGGAAATGACATGTAATTCAAAGGATCTTGAGGCAAACCTTGTCTTGTCTACCATGGTTTCCTTTGAGCTATGTAGAATACTTGTACATATTCACTTTCCAATGTATGAAAGTCTAATGTACCTTGCTTATCTTCAGAGATACTTGCCACTTTATTGCATTGTAGTTAGTCCTATGTCTACAATGTGGGCAATATTTTGTAAGAGTTGCTTTTGCCTCTTCTTGATTCCTTTTGATATTGAGGGTGTTTAACTATGTAGCAAGATGGATGATAATATCCTCCTTCATATTTGACGAAAGATTACTCGATTCAACTCTAGAGACTCCATTAGATGGTTTACTGATGGAAGATGTCATATCTCCTCTAACCTTCTTAGTGAATACCTTGAGTATTTCCTGCATGCTTTGAATATTTCCTTAAATGGTGCCTAAGAAATATCTCCTACCACAATGAGATTAAGTGCATCGATGCAATCCTCATTAATCCCCCTCAAGAATCTTAATTTTAAAGACTCGTCAGAGACTTTGTTTTGGTAGGATTCCTTAAGGAAATTTTGAAACCTTTCCATATAGTCTTCCAAAGATTCATCTTCCTTTTGTGACATCCTAAAGATGTCATCCCTCTTTTTGTTTATGCCTCTATAGTAATCTTGGTACTTTTTTAGGAACTTTGTCTTCATGGAATTCCAATTTGGAACATCATCTCTTCCTAAACCCATAAACCATCTCAAAGCAGCATCCATCAATGTTGTTGGCAACAGTTTGAACCTATTTGCATATGTAGTATAATCATAAATTTTACATAACACATCAAACTCAAAAAGGAAGGTATCTGGATTCTTCATGACCAACCTATAAAAGATAGGTGATGTTGAAGGCGGTGTTGGAAAAACAAGAATAAACAACTGAGAGGGGGGGTGAATCAGTTGTCACAGAATATTTAAACTTTTCAAACTTCACTTAATCTCAGATCTTATGAATGAACAGTAAACCATGAACAATCAACACATCAGAAGCACAAAGAACACCAAGATTTTTTACATGGAAACCTTGTTAGGGGAAAAACCACGGTGGATGTTAGTCCACAATATTATATCCTATTAAAAGTATAAGAAAAATAATGGGAATGCACATGCATTCAGGCACACTGCTTAGAGCTCACTTCTCAAATACAAGAGGTCTCACTGCCCAACAATACACAACAATACAGATTAGATCTGCAGGGTATGAACTGAGAAAATAGCTTCTACACAAGCCTAATTACAGTACCAGTTAAGCACATAAAAACTTCACACTTTGCTCAAACTTCTTCTCACTCTGCTTTGCAATTGAATGATTTGAACACTATTCACACATCTATACTTTCTCTGGCATACACTCGCTCTTATGCACACACTAACTTCGCTCAAACAATCACTCTTATATATCTACAACATGAAATTACATCAACAACCTTGTCAACCAAAAATATTAAACATATTTTCAATGTCGACCCAAATTTACAAATAAATTTTCAATGTGGATCAAGCAATGTCAGCTAATAGCATAATGCAACCCAAAAAAATATCCTCGAGCACGCTAAACAATCAAATATAAATATTCAAGGATCTGCAACACTTTACAACCATCATGTTGGCCAAGAACATGAAAACCTAAAAATACCGAGAAAAATCTTTAACCACGAGCACATCGATCAACACAGATGTACAACAAGAATAGAGAATGATCTAGAGGCATCCACAAACAACAAGAACTAACAGAGAATCATTCGTAGCAACAGAAATTAGTAGAAACACATAAACTTCAATCAGGAACACTGACATAACCCACAGAAATATTAGCAGAACACAACTGATCATAACATAATCAAATCTACACTTGGACCTCTGAAACTTCTAGTAGATGAACTAGATGCTCTCAGCAATAAACCCTTTAGTCTACAACAACTTATCTTCAACATACAGATCAAGACACCTTCATGACCTTCATTGTTCCACTGGCAACCTGCAACTCTTCCTTTATCAATTTTCTCAATATCCTCAACATATACAACCTTCAATGCTAATAGTGTTGACATCAATGACAACCACATATCAACAACACAACCACAACATCCAACAGGTCGTATGTTCTTCAGGGCAGTTGCTCTCTCCTTTTTGGCAATGGGGAACTCAAAAGTCACATGCTCTGGTGGGTCTTCCTCCACAGCATAACCTATGGTGATGATTTGTGTATTGGAAGTATCCTTTGTATCTGATGTGGACATTGGTGTTAGGGATAATTCTTCTTCAGGAATACCCTCGCTCTATTCACTTTGATTACCAGTATCCTCTAAAGCTTTACGTATTGAGGGGAGAAATCTTCCCAGAGCATCTCATTGCCTTCTTATACAATAGTTGTAACTCTTTGGATCATATGCTTTTGCACATTGTAAGTAAAAAAAAATTGTTTTGATGGATTAAAACCTAATCATCTTAATGCTAAAATAAAAACATTTAAATTATGAAAGCCACAAATTGCACAACAGAACCCTGAAAATGGTGCCAAAAATGTAAGACCTTTCTAATGATCAGTCAACTTAGTGCTAGACACATAATTCAAAGGAGTTCCTAGCTAAAACATTCACTAAACTCTCACAAATACTTCATTTAATTATTGACCAGGGATTTGTAAGCTTTTGATGATGATGGAATTGTATGTGCATTCAAAGACTCTACACATCCTATATCAGTGAGTATAGGTGGTTTACACACGTATAGGAAAACAGTAAAGGTTGGAAAAGTAAATAAAGTGTTAACTTGCAAAATAGGGTAAATAACTTAATCTACTATTGATGCTATAGGTGCCTTTAGCTTAACACTGTAACTATTAACTGCTAAACCTGAACTCTGCAATTCACTAACACTATTGAATCTTGCTTCTAACTTCTTGACCTCTTCGAAGAACAACTCAAGGAATCATCACATAACATAATTTATAACAAAAGATATGATTCATGTACATGTAATTAAGAATATACTTGAAGTGAATGCAACAATGTAATCTTCTAATCTAATAATAGAAATTAAGGTGGGTGAACAGTACCTCGAGTGGCCCTTACTCAACTTGTTGTACCCACAGGAGAAATAAAATTGTTCTACTTGAATCGACTAATCATAACAATAAACTGGAAATTTTTTATTACATATAACTGAACTCTCACAACATGAAAATAATCTTCACAAATCTCTCATTCATGAGTGTATATCCATTATAATTGAATAACATAAAACTAACAATGAAGTATTATCTATTAAACAAAACTAGAACTACCAAAACATATCCTCTAACTAGATCCGCCCCTTAGCCACTGATCTAAATATATAGACTTGAGAGAAGGTTTATTTGCATAAGGATTAAAAATAGAAATTAAATGCATATGTCCAATCTCCTCATAATAGGGAGAGGACTAGTCTTTTGCAACTGAAACCATAATTGAAGAAGATAGAAGAAGATAAATAGAATTTAAATTATTCCCTAACAATTTGACAGAGACATGCTCTGTGAAAATTGTCATGTTGGCTTCCTTATCAATACATACTTCTTCTTCCTCCTCTTATTGGATGATCTAGTGACTCACGATTGACCACTTCAACAATCACCTTCATTATTTCCTAGAACTATCATGTTCTCAACATTATGGACTCTCCCTTGCAATCTGCTTGGAATCCTTTGGTTGTGGGTTGGTTAATCTAGTTGTTGTGAGCTAAAGTTCTTTTGGATGCAAGAGGTTAGTTTCATCTAAAGTATACACATCATTAATCATCCATGAATTAATATAGAATGATATTGAATTTCATAAACATTCACACATTTATCCATGCAAACATCATCATATCATAATTATATTTCCACAAGGTAAAGTTTGTTTTAGGATGCATAAAAGACATAAAAGATATATAAGGTTCATGATTTTCTATGAGATAAGCAGCTTGAAATGTTAAATGATATAAACTAAAAGTATGAAAACTAGCTATTTCCTAGGCCCATCAGGGTTATTTTGATGAAATTATACATATGTATGTATGTATATATGTATGTACATACATATATGTGTGTATATGTGAATATATATGCATATATGTATACGTATATGTATGTATATGTATGTATATGTATATAAATATGTACATATATATGTATATGTATATGTACATGTACATCCATAACATATATTTATATACATGTATATGCATATATATTATGTATGTACATGTACATATACATATGTGTATACATATACATACATGTACATATACATATGTATATATACATACATAGATATACATATATATATATATATATATGTATGTGTGTGTGTATATATGTATGTATGTACATGTATATATGGAACCATTCAACAAGCAAAGATGAGTGACAAAAAGAATATTGAAACAAGTGAATTCGATAAGGTTTTAGAGAGTGATGGTAAAGAGGAGGAGGATTTTGATAGAGATGTAGATCCAAGTTCCCAAGATGAGGCACAAGCCATGGGAAAACTCCTCACAAAGGAAAATAATGAGTTAATGAGGGATTATAATAAGTTTAACCATATGTCTATTCATGATGTCAATATTGAGAGCTTGAAGGAGATTCTTAACATATGCATCCCAAATGAATTCTATAACTCCATGGTAGAGAAATTGTAGAAGAATGCAGTCATTACTAAATTTATAGGGATTTTTCCATCAATGAATATGATCAAGATGTGGATAGGTCATAAATGGATGGGTCTCAACTCAAAAGTGAGCTTCATGGCATTGGGTTTCCTACAAATAGTTTTCCAATCAAAATTTAAAAGAGATAATATGCTCAAGGACAGTCCTTGGTTCATGAAAAATTCAGGTTTGTACATCAAAGCCATATGAAATTAATAAAGGATGCCCCTATGGATTCACCTGTTCAAGCTTCCACAATAATTATGGATGAACAAAATCTTTAGATTAATATGGCACACACTAGGGGAGTTTTTACAGAGCTCCATCACCACAAAAGGGAGAAAATTGGCTACCTACTTGAAGATCTATGTGAAAATTGACCTAAGTAAACCAAACAAACATACCTCAAGTTTAACCTCTATATTGGGGGATTGGATTCAAGAATTGGAGTATGAGTGTCTCCCAAATAAATTTTTTAAATTTTGGAATATAGTTCACACTACAAGAGGGTGTAACTCCAAAGAGAAAAAGAGGAAGTTGTAAATATACATAAGAAGATATGAAAATGAGGTGACTTCTAAGAAAATATTGGATCTCGCATCATATTCTCTCAAGCTAGAGGTGGGTGCTCTAGAGGAGCAAAAGGGTATGTGCAGGATCATGATGGACCAAAAAGTGGCAATATTATGGGTATTTGTAGGGTATGTGGCTGACGACTTTTTTTTCACCCAAAATTGATGAAACGAAAAGGGTTTTTAGAGGAGATTCTCAGCTTTCCACCAATATAAATTATGCTTTAATTTGAATTTAATAAATAATTATTATTCATTTTCTATTAGAATTATGACTAAATTCCTAATCGATAGACTAATTGAAAAACATCTATAACTTTCAAAGCGATATCACATTTTTGAATCCAAAACATGTGTCACATTCTATGCTTCACATACTATAGGATTAAAAAAATAAAAAATAAATTTCATGAATTTTGACAAAGTTAAGGTGGTCGGACATCGAGTTTTTATATTTTTAAAAAGTTGTAATAAAAAATTAATAATTAATTATTTACTTGGAAAAAATTACAAAAAATATGCATCACATCCGGACATGAGTCCTCTACTTATATATAAAATCTTATAAAAAAATGTTATCATTTTATTATGGTTAGGGTGGTCAGACAGAGACCCACTTCTTATTTTTTCCCTGAAATTTAAGTACTACTGCATTGAAATTTCAAATTTTCACCAAATAGAGTTTATTTATTTTTAAATAAACCTAGTAGTTTAGAAACTACATTCAATTTTCTACAAATTCTATTCTTACATATTTTTGAAATAATATAGATAGCTTATTCAAATTTTTATGTCAAGTTTCCTAACACTGATTTTTCTGAATTTTTTGCCACTTAAGGGCCTGTTTTTTCCATGATGATCCTGCACATACCCAAAAGGTCGCTTCCTTTGATGCCTAGGTGGTACAAGGGAATTTAGATCATGTATTCAAAAAATTTTAAGATTCATTCAAGGGAGTAGAAGAGGAGCATTCCACTTCAATTTCCACACGTCCCCAACAACATAAGCTTAACAATGAATCAATATTGATAGAGGAAGTTTCAAAAAGTGGGAAATGAGGTGACTATTGCTTCTCCTATTATTCATGGAGGAGAAGAGACTATAATAATGTAGATCCTAGAGATACGCAAGGAGGTGGGCAATAGAAGGTCTCCATCAACTAACAAAAGGTAGGGGTTGAACCTATCACAACAATGTTGGATAAAGATAGGGAGAATTATATGGGGAATTAAAGTGATGGAGATTTGGGAAAAGAATGTGAAGAGGATAAGGAAAACTCATGGAACATAACAACAAGGAGAAGGAAGCGATTTGGAGAGAAAAATAACCAAACAATGGATGTTGGAGGGGCTAGTATCAAGGGGAGAAAAACTGAAGTCAACAAAGCCAAACAAAAGGTCTTGGAGGAAGTGGAAAAAGGAATACATGTGATTAATAAATTTTTCAAGAATGAAGGTGAGAACCTCCCTTCTAGAAATAAGTTATTAAGGATGTATTATGGAATGTTCATGGTCTCAATGGCTTGGAAAAATACGCCTTGGTTAAGTGGTTGATAGAGGTAGAAAGTTTTGATGTTGTATTTCTTCAAGAGATGAAGGTGGAGAGTGCATGTTTATTGGATTTGATCCTGATATTGTGGAAAAATGGAGAAGGTATTATTGTTGATGTTGATGGAACGATGTGTGGGCTTAACACAATTTGGAACAAATTCATATTGTCTAGTATGTGTATGTTCAGTTCAAATTTTATGCTTTCTATTAGCCTCAAAGATCTTCAAGGATAACTTGATCATGTCCAATGTTCATGGGTTAAATGTGGAAAGGGATATAATTAGATGTTGGGAGGGTATAAATTTTCTTAGAAACTCTACACCCAAAATAAATTGGGTAGTGGGGGGATATTTTAATGCCACTTTAAGCACGAAGGAGAAGGTGGGTGGGAGACATCTTAGTAATTTTGTATCCATCAGATTTAGTTTTTTTGTGAGGATTGCTCCTTGTATGACATAACTCATAAATCTATTTGGTTTACTTGGAGTAATAAGAGGATTGGAGAGGAAAAAAATATGTGTAGATTGGATTGATTTCTGCTAAACTTTGATTGGCTCCTCTCCCTAATTTGTTTTCACTCGAACGTCATTCAATATGTGAGTTCAAATCGTTAACCCATTTATTTCCACATTAATTCCAATTGGAAACTATATGGAATTCCATTCAATATGGAGGTATTATAGTACGATCATCCAAATTTTAGAGAGCCCTTGGAAGGATGGTGGAAACTAGATGTGAAAGGATGCAAAAGATTCATAGTATATAAGAAGTTTGGTGAAACTAAGATGGCCAAATATTGGAATAGAAATTTTATGGGAATAATTTTTAGAAGAAAATAAAGGTACAAGAAGAGTTAAAATAGATAGAGGAAAATATTTCATTCTATGGGCTCACATTCAAACTCAAAAGGAAAAGTTGGAAGAGTATGGGGAAAATTCTTAGGTTTCAGGAAATATTCTAAAAATAAAATTCTAGGATCAAATCACTCGAGGAAGGGGATAACAATACTAAGTTCTTCCATATGGAAACAAATTTTAGAATACAAATCAACAAGATACATAAGATTCAGCTTCCTTTAGGTTTGATTGTAGAATACATTAGCATGATCAAGAAGGAAGGAATCAAGTATTTCAAGGATCTTCTTGGTGTTGATCCCACTGTGAATCTATAGGTGCAAGAGGGCTTGCTCAACAACATTCCAAAACTAGTTGAGACTTTTTTAAATGGTGATCTCATGACTCCCTTCAGTATGGAGGAAATTTAGGTAGCTACCTTCTCCATAGGAGTTATAAAATCTCATGGACTTGATGGTTTTTTAGGATGGTTTCTTTCAAATATTTTGGGACTTGTACGTGAGGATGTCTAGAATGTGATGCAAGAGTACAAATATAAAAATTAAACTATGAACTAATAGAGCTCCACGTATTTACCACCTAATTGTAAACTAGGATGGTTTTTTATGATTTCAACCCAATTGTATTGTGCAATTTACAATTTACAAAATAGTCACAAAGACTATGGCGTCAAGATTAAATAAATGCCTATAAAGTATAATATTGAAAGAACAAAGCAAGTTATTGAGGGGTAGAAAAATTCTTAATGCGATTGTTTTAGCACATGAAAAAATGCATTCAATCAAAACTAGGAAAAGGGAGAGCATGATACCTAAGCCGGATATGAACAAAGTGTATGATAGAATATCATGAATTTTTTTGGTAAAGGTGGTGAGAAATTATTGATTCAATGTGGCTTGGTGCAATTGGGTTTACAATTGCATCTCAACTACTTCTTATGCTATTCTCATCAATGGGGTTGTCTCTTATTTTTTACAAGATGAAAGGGGTTTGAGGAAAAGGGGTCCACTCTTTTCCTTTATATTATTGATAGTAGCCAAATTATTAGGTAGAGAAATAAATAAAGAGGCGTCTAAAAATATTTTAAAATGGATATAGGTTTCTAGGGGCTCCCTAATATGACACATATGCAATTTGTTGAAGACATTCTTCTATTTGGGGAAGCTACAACAAGAGAAGAAAATGGTTTCAATAAGGTTCTCTCCAATTATGAGCAAGCTTCTAGACAAAAGGTCACTGTAAGCAAATCTATAATCTTTTTCTTAAAAAAGTATGTTCAGAGTTGCTTGAAATACAAAGAATCTTTGGTTATGAATTTGAGTCTCTCCCTAATATTTATCTCGATACACCTCTAGTACATAAAAGAATATCATAAATTGAGTGGAGCAAAGTGGTGGAATAGGTTCAAAATAAACTAGCTTCATGGAAAAGTAGTTGGATCACTTTGGCTGACATAATCACCTTGATAAAATCTTCCTTGGAATCAGTTCCCATCTACACTATGTCTATCTTTCATATTTCTAGTAAGGTGGCTAAGATATTAGAGGATACCCAACACATTTTTCTATGGAGAGGTATGGATAGTGCCTTCAAATATAAATTGGTGAAATGAGAGGAGGTTTGTAAACCCAAGAATTTTGGTAGTATGGGAATAAAAAATTATAAGCAAATGAACAAGGCTCTAGGAGAAAAATTTATTGGAGGATATATGAGGAATGAAATAAATTGTGGAACAAGGTATTACAAGCCAAATACCTAAAAAATGAGCCATATAACCTTCTCAACAATGCCAAAATCCTTCCTAATGGTTTGAGAATTTGGAAATTTTTAAGGGTGTGCTACAATATCATTAGGTTGGAAATCGTAGAGTGGCTAGGGAAAGGAGATAAGATAAGATTATAGAATGACATATAGTTGGAGGAACATGCTTTTAGATATTCCCAATATTTGAGGTCGTTGGCTAGTTTTTAGAGCCAAGAATTGGTAAAATGGAAAAGGATTACATGGCTAGTGCTCCCAACCAACAAATGTGGATAAATCTTGATGCTCAGGGGGAGATATAGGTAGAGACTATAGGGTGTTCCAATCCAAGATAAACAAATGGCCTATATCAAGAAAATATGCTAAGATGATGTGGAGATGAAATGATGATGGGAAAGTAATGACTAGATCTACCTAAAAAACCCTCTTTTGTAAGGGAGATAATTAAAGGAGTGGTCAATAATATTTGGAATAAGATGGGCATCCCTAAATCTAATTCATTCATTTGGATTGCCTAGAAGCATAGAGCTTTAACTTGGGATATATTCTAATCTCTAGGGCATAAGGACCCCTTTATGTGTGTTATGTATAGATCTTGTTACAAGGATAATGATCATCTTTTTATCCATTGTAAAGTGGCCTTTGAAGTGTGAAGTATGTTCTTAAGGAGATAGGGCATGGTTTAGGTTATGCGGTAGAATATGCCTAGACTCTCGAAGTATTGATACCTCCAAATACTAAGCCCAATTTTGTTGTCCATTTGGAATACGACGCATGCTATCATTATATGGAGTATTTGGTTGGAGTGGAATAAGATAAGTTTTCATTACAAGGAAAAATAGGTGGAGAGAATTTGGGATATGATTGAAACTCATTATCAAAATTGGGGGATATCCATAAGAAAGAAGATTGGATTGTAAATAAATTGAAGAGTTAGATTGGGCTAATGCTTGGTCACACTTTCATTGGCTAGGAAAAATAAGGAAAATAAAAATCAAGAAGAGATCACAAAGCATATGGAGGCGTCTCACATAAAATTTTGATGGGGTGGCCAAAGGGAATCTTGGCAGGGGTAGGGGTGGTGGAATTTTATGAATCATGAAAGTCAACCATTGGTTCTATTATATTATAGTTTTGGGATGGAAATTAACAACATTGAAGAGGTTGAGGCTATGTGGTTGGGCTTGAAAATAGTTGTAAAGAAATTATGGGAAAAGATTTAGGTAGAGGGAGATTAAAAAATGGTGATAAAATATTTGAAAGATAACATAATTTATAATTGGAAATTAGAAGTGACAATAGAAGTGATCAAATTCATAGCCAAAAACTTTAAAGAGATCAAATTTCCTTACATTGGAAGGGAAAGCAATAAATTTGTTGAATGGGCCACCAACCAAGGGGTCAATCTTATGGAAAAAGTATAGATCACAAACTTTCATTGGTGAGAAGACTACCCACAACTAGTGCTAAAATTGATACAAGAGTACAATAAGGAGTATCTACCTAATCAAGGGCTAGAATAGTGGAGTGTTGTAGTTGTGGTTTTTTTGAATGATGTTGTACAATTATGTTAAGATTTGTTCGAGTATCATATGGGTATCAATGGGGATCCTTCATGAATTTCAGAGTTGTTTGTATGTTTCCCATGTACACTAGAACATGTTTCTACTAGTTGTTGTTGGAGACACTACCTAGGTGTGTACTCCCCTCTCTCTCTTGTTGTTGTGATTGGTGCTCATCATGGTCTTGGTTGTTATTTCTAGAGTAGTGGATATTGGGATTGCTTGTGCTTGGTTTCAGGATTTTATGATTATGGGTTAGGATAGTTGGTTAGGAAATGATATGGTGACATTTATGTTAATATCTCATTATTTGTATGTGATATACACTCATCTATAAACTATGTGCAAGCCTAAATTTATTACTATTCCTAGACCTAATTTAGGTTTTTAATCACACACATTATTAATAGTGAATATAACCTATTTTGTGGAATTGATTGTGGTAATTGAGATGAAAGGTTGAGAAAGGGGAAGGAAGGTGTTGCTACTGCAAATTGCTACACCAACCATGTGTGAGTCCTTGCATGGCCTTGAGGAGGCTCTCTGCTACATTGTTAGGTCTACATGATTGACCATGAATTTCTATCTCTATGATGTGGTGGTTTATGATTCATGCATTGCCTCTAACCGTGGTTTACGCATTTTGTTTTTTCCTTTGTTTTGTTCATGATTCCTTTATAGTTTGGTATGTTTTTGTTTTGTTTAGATTCTACCTCCATGGCATCAAGTGGGGATCTAGGGGACCCCCAATTTTTTATTTTAAATAGGCACTCAACAATTATGATCCTTTTTCTTCCACACACATAGATGATATTAATCTAATTTTACATGCAATTCAAGAGTTGAGATCGAGCATCTCCAAGGGTCCTCGTCCAAAATCAAACAGTTATTTGGAGAAATGTGATGAACGTCACATACTAGTTATTAATCTTGATTTCATTGTCAAGAATGTCTTGTAAATATCTTAACATGCTCTAATATACAATTTTATGGGCTTGAATCTTTATTTTCCTTTCTTGGAATTTTGGATCAAGAATAATTGGTCTTCAAAAGGAAATTTGGAGATTATTATGGCAGCTAATAGATATGTTTTTTCTCAAATAGTTGATTGAAACAATTTTTTGGAGGGCCTTATTTCTATTGGGAAATTGTGTCTCAACCTTGCAATTATATAACGATTATTGTTGATAGGTGAAATGGTTTTGTTAGTTAAGTCGTGGGGTTCCAATTTTTCCTAATCGAAGTTGTGGGGTTCTAAAGTTTCATAACCTCTTGACTTAGTGATCTCTTTGTTGTCGATGAGTCATGGGTTTTCAGAACTTTGCAACCTCTGACAAGAGGTTCTAAGGTTTAGGTTTTTTGCAACTTGGTGATCTCTTTGTTGTCAGCGAGTCACGGATTTTCAGAACTTTGTAACCTCTGACAAGAGGCTCTGAGGTTTGGGTTTTTAAGTGACTTAGTGATGGAGCGATAAGGAGGAAGGAAGTGCTCTGAGTGGGACCCAGCCATAATGACATGTGATGACAAGTTAGCGAATGGAGTGATGGTCTATTGTGTCATCGGCGGAGTTGATACATTGTAAATCTAGACCGTTAATTATTAGGATTTAGATCTAATGGTGGATATTTTGTTGCTCTGTCTTGCCCTAGAATGTAACTCTATTTTGTGAGGATGTTGTGTTATGAATAAGAGTGAGTGACAGTGAGAGATAGTGTGAGAGAGACGGTGATGTATTCTAAGATCCTATTAGCAGTCATGTCATCTCTTGATCTCTAAGTGGTGTTACTCCTATGAGAAGCTTGCTTTGCAAGTATATTGTAATCTTTATAATTTATTGAATAATATATCAAAAGGCTTTTGGAGTGTGGGTTTTTTCTCCCAAAAGGGTTTTCCCCACATAAATCACTGTGTCGTGGTATGCACAATATTTATGTTTATTTTGTTTAAGTTTATGTAACTGTTAAAGATCTGTAAATTTTTTGCATTATTCTCCTCTCAAGATTAGTGTAGGAAGTTGTTATGCTACCTTAGCTTCCTTACAAGTGGTATCAAAGCTTGATCACCTTTGGTTTTAATTGTGGGTTGTTGGGTTTTTTGAACTAATCTAGATTTGAGTGGGAGCTTGTGCAAAAGACACTTTGTGATCTTGTTGTAGGAATTTTCAGATGGAAAGTTCATCAGGGAGAATAGAGGTGGATAAATTTTCTAGAAATAATTTTGAAATGTGGAAATTGAAGATGGAGGATCTATTGATAGATCAAGATCTGTGGGATGCTATTGATGAGAATGTTTCAAGGCCTACATATCCTACTCAAGCTGCTCAATATGATTTTATGGACCGTAAAGGCAAGGGTCTAATTAGATTGTTCCTAGTAGACTCTATTTTAATCAATGTCCATGAAGAGACCTCTGCACATTAACTATGGAAGAAGCTTGGTGAGATGTATCAATCCAAATCTTTAGTGAACAAGATTTTCTTGAGGAAGAAATTGTATTCCTTGAGAATGGAAGAGGGTGGACGAATTATAGAACGCCTAAAAGCATTCAATATGTTGGTGGCTCAGTTGGAATCAATTGGTGTCAAAATGGATGAGGAAGAGAAATGTTAGATCTTGCTTTGTTCTTTTCCTAATTCATGGGATTCTCTTGTTATGGCTATTGGGAGTACTTTTGTTATATTGAAGATTGAAGATGTGGTGGGTTCTTTTCTTTATGAAGAGATGAGGAGGAAGGTATCCATCAATTCCAAGGAGGCCTTGACTGTTCGTGGAAGACCTAAGGAAAAAGGAAAGAAGAATGAGAAGCATGAAAAATCCAAGTCTAGGGGGAGATCTAAGTCTCCTAGAAAGTACAAAGTTATTTGTTGCAACTGTGGTAAACCTAGACATGCTCGTAAGGACTAAAAAGAAGAAAAGAAGAAATTTGATTTTGATTTTGAGTCTAACAAGGGAGATGGTGACGCATTCATTGCAGCTTTGGCAACTTGTGCAGGTAATGATGAATGGTTAATTGACTCAAGTGCATATTTCCATATGACCTTTAATAGAGATTAGTTTTCTAAATATGAAGAATTTGATGGAGGTAAGGTGTACTTGGGTGATGATTCTCAGTTAGACATTGTTGGCCATGGTAAAGTTAAAATCAAGTTTTATGATGGTAGAATAAAAAGGATATCCCTGATTTAGCACGAAATCTATTATATGTGAGAAAGCTAATAGATGCGGGTGTGCAGGTAGTATTTTTTGATGCAAGATGCAAGATGGTTAGAGGTGTTATGGTAATCGCTAGAGGTGTCAGATATGGCACATTGTATAAGCTTGATGCATGCACTATTGAGTGCAATAGTACTTCTATGAAAAGCAAGTCTGTGGAAGAAGTGATGGTTTCACCTTCAGCAAATGGTCATGGCTTTTGGGTACCCAAGGATTCTCTTTCCTCTGAAACAAAGTTACCTATAGATAAAACTATGTTGTGGCACTAGAGACTCGGCCACATTAGAGAAAAGGGTCTAAGGACCTTGAAAAATAAAAACCTTGTTGAAGGTTTGTCTTATTGCAATCTTGAATTCAATTTTTGTGAGCATTGTGTTTATGGAAAACAAAACCAAGTTCAGTTTTACTTGATTTCTCATAAATCTTGTGTATTGGATCTTATTCATTATGATGTGTTTGGTCTTGTAGATGTTCCTTCGATTGGTAAATCCATATATTATGTTTCATTTATTGATGATTATAGTAGGACATGTGTATATTTTCTTAAGAGTAAATTTGAAGTGTTTCAGTCAATTTAAAAAAATTAAAGCAATGGTTGAGTTTCAGACTGGAAAGAAAATAAAGTGTTTGAGGATTGATAATGGCGGTGAATTTTTCTCTAATGATTTTGATGGATTCTACAAATATTGTGGTATTTATAGACAGAAGACAACTTCGTATTCTCCACAACATAATGGAGTTACAAAAAGAATGAACAAGACATTGATGGAGAAGGCTAGGAGTATGTTGAGTAGTGCTAGCCTAGAACAAAGGTTTTGGGCTGAAGTTGTTGCCACTTCATGTTACCTGATTAATAGGTCTTCTACATTAACTCTTGTTGATAAGACTCCTATAGAGGCATGGTCAGGTCGCAAGCCTTCATTAAGACATCTTAGAGTTTTTGTTTATGAGGCGTATGCACATGTGCCAAAGGAGAAGCAAACAAAGTTGGAGAACAAGGTTGTGAAATGTATCTTCATCGGATATAGTTATGGTGTGAAAGGATACAAGCTTTCAAATCCTATTGCACAAAAGGTAATACATAGTAGAAGTGTTATTTTTAGAGAAACTAAGCCTTCTTTTGTTACACAACAGCTAGAAAAAAGTAAATAGGAAGATGTGATTCAATTTCCTTCTGCACCTAAGAAAGTTGAATTGAGGCTCAAGGATAGAAAATAAGTTAAGGAGAGCTCATCCAGCTCTAAATCTTCAGAAGAGGAGGAAGAACCTCCAACTCAGCTTCTCTGTAGGTCTACAAGGCATAGACAACCACCTGAAAGGTATTCACCTAATGATTGGAGATGTATTTTTGCTTTGAATACTAACATGGATGAACCCAGATCTGTAGAAGAGGAATAGGTATGAATTGTTGGACTCAAGAAACACTAAGAGGGGGGGTGAATCAGTGTTGTGCAATATTTAACTTTATTAAACTGATCTCTCAACTGTATATAACATTCAATCAAAAGAAAGATGCATGAACATAGAACAATAATCCACAACATCATAACACAAGTATTTTTATGTGGAAAACCGGTTAAGGGAAAAACCATGGTGGAGGTCAATCCACAATTTGAGTACTCAAAATATAAGTATTTTACAAAATGGGAATGCACTTGCATTTAGGCACACTGCCTAGAGCTCACTGCTCAAAATTATGAAGGCTCACTACCTTACAAAAAATTTAGATTACATCAAAAGGTTGAACTGAGAAAATAGCATCTATAAATGTCTGATTATAGTTCCAGTTAGGCTCATAGATCAAATTCTGGACCTTCTATCAGATTTTGCACTTCACTCTGCTCTGCCTTAATTCGCTTCACAAAATCCTCTTCTACACGAATGAAAATCACTTAGCTTCTCTTCTGATATTCATAATACACACCCAAACATATCAAACACCACACATACATATCAAAATGAATTAACCAATCTCATATACATATCTGCTACCAAGAATTCAGTCGCTATATGTCGACTTCAATAGAATAGAAAATATCTTCCAATTGTCGATTCAAATCATGAATAACATTTATTATGCATTCACCAAATTCATCCATAGCATAGTTAGGACCCAAAACAAAATCTCCAACACAAAAATACTTCAAACAATTCTGCTTTAGACATCCACAACACCCAACATTCACTTAGTCGACCTTCATACATTGATGAACAAAAAATCGAACGACCTCATCCCATTACTTGTACACCACTTGATGCGATAGCACAAAACATATTTCATATATCCAACAACCTTCCCTAAGATCCGCAACCAAAACTATCAAACTAATAATGCAAATCTCTTGACAGATTCAACTTCAGTCAGATACCCTATTCTTCACTTTGTCTTCCAGTATAGTCAAATACTGCAGTGCGGACCAGATAAATGACTTCAGTTGCCATCAACGACAACACTAGAAGCCATATTCCAACAATCTCCCCTTTTGGAATTGATGGCAACACTTAGTGAAAAATGAATAAGTGTCGGAACCTTTAAAACTTCAAAATGCCATAGCTGACAAAACTCAACAAAACTTAGCAAAACTCCCCCTAAGTTTGATAAGGCATTTTTCACTACTCTCTCTCCCCCTTTGACATCAATGACAAAAAGATAATAAAATATTTTCTTTCTCCCCCTATGAAGTGAAACCAAAAACTTATGCAAAAACTGAAGGAATATAGCTACTATTTGAAGATTATTTTGTACTTTTTCTTCATCTATCGAAGAAACTTCTTCCATGCTTCCACTGCAATCCCAGTGATTATGATCATGTTGTTGTTTTCAGATGTCTGGTTGATAATCTTGATGAGGGATTCTGAAATAGTGAAAGCATCTTCCAATACTTCTCCCTTCATCAATAACTCAATCAATTGTTCCAGCCTGCATTCGGTTATGTCCTTCACTTTCCAGAAGGTGTTGACAATCTGGTTCCTAGTGTTTTGAACATTTGCATGCTTTGACTATGTGAACCATGATCCTAATACCTGCAAAACACAACAAACAAACACATTAGAAGATTGAAATGCAAGTTAGAAACATGATTACTCAAGAAATCCATTTATCAATGCTCTAAATAGGAAAATGAAAGCAATACAATGAGAAATCAACAAAAGAGATTAAATCCTATGAAAGCAATGTAAATTCTTGATCTCTTGAGGGAGTTGGTGCCAATTTGATGTGAAAATTGGCCCTTTCCCAACTCCAATGCTAGCTTTGATGATTTGATGAAGATTGTGATCCACTTTGATGAAGATTGATGAATGCTCCAAGCTAAAATCTGCAAAAACCTAGCTATGATTCAATGAGATGGATGAGAATTGCTAAGCATTTTAGCATGGTAACTTTGCTTGAGATGTGGATGATGAAATAAGGATATAAGCTCTTTATTTATAGATTGATAAGTTGAAGAGATGTCCAAATTTGATCAATGTGGGACAAAGATTCAACCAATGATATGATGCCACTTGTCAACATGTGAGAGGATGAAGGTTGAGCAAGTTTTGATCCATGTGCAAGTTTGAAATTTGAATTTGATGAGATGACATGTTTAGGGGGGATGAAAAATGAGTTAAATGCCAAGTGGGAGACATGTAAGAGACAATGTAAGAGCTTTAAATGCTTTGTTGGATGGACAAGTCCTTTTGGGGGGAGATTTCAAATTTGAGGAATATTCCCACTTAGATGCCTTTTTTGAATGAAAATAGGGAATTATTAAATAAAATAAATGATTTAAATGTGCAAGTTGCAAAATCTAGAGGATTTGAGTGATTAGGATTAAATTAATCAGGATTTGATTAATTTAAGGATATTTAGCTGATTTCACAATTTGATTTAGATTTTTGGATTAATTTAAATCAAAAAGAGAGGAATATGATAAGAGGCTAATTAAATAAAGTTTTGATTTATTTAATTAAAAGGGATGGTGTTAGATTAAATCAAATAAGGTTTTAATTTATTTAATTTAATAGATAGACTTTAGAAATTTAATCAAATAAATTGATTATTTAATTAAATAGGGATAATTAGATTAGATGAATTGATTTAATTAACAAGGGAAAGTGACTTAATTAGACAAAATAATTTATTTAATTAAGAGACGAATATTGATGAATTTAATCAGATAAGAGAATTTGATTAAACAGTTAGACCGAGGGTTGATTTAGGAAGAAACGATGTTAGTAGATCAGAGTGTGATATCAATATGTATATTTTCGATGTCTACAGACTATAATTCCTAAATCCTTTTCTTGATTGCACCATCTTGATCCTGAGACATGTTAAAATTTTGTCCAATATTGTTCAGCTTCATTTCAATTTGTTCCAGCTTCTCTTTGTACTTGTTGATTGCATAAGGCCATCGAAGAAAATAGTTATAAATGTTGTTTTTTGTGCTTATGCATTGCCTTAGTTCACTCATGTGCCTTTTTATCTTGGTAAGTGATAATTTGTACTGTTTCTTTAGGTGTAGGATCACTTCTTCTTCCTCCTGGTTCTAAGACTCAAATTCCATGGTTTCCTTGATGCATTCAATCATCTCTTCTGGCAACTTATTCTACAAACTCTCCAATTTGATATGATTGTGCACAAGATGAGAACTTAGTATTCTTAAGATCATGTCCTAAGTCATATGAAGGTCTGATAGACCACATGTTAGCAATTTTATGCATTCCATATTCCTCATGAATAAGCTGCAATAGCTCTTCCTTGGTTAGATCACCTTCTTCTTCACTTCCTTCTGTCTTTTCCTTTTCTTGTTCTGGTTCAACTATTTCCGGTTCTTTTTCACGGTTGTAATCAGATTCCTCATCTGATATGTCCAAAATCACTTATTCTTTTCCTTTCCCTTCAACTCTTAGAGTCTTGCATGTTGGTGGAGTACTAATATCAATTTCTTTTGCTCTTCTCTTCTTTCTCTCCATCTCACCGGAGGAGGAACCAACTTCAAGTCCTCTTACCGGAATGGGAATACTAGTTGATCCAAACTTCCTTAGAAAACCCTTAAAGAAACTTTCATATACTTGATCACAGTTTGCCAAATTATTAGAGTATGTAAATCTGCTTGCAAACCAGTTCACTCTCTTCTCATATTACATTGTTATTCAAGGGTAAGCAATTCAGAAAATACATCACAAAGCATATAACCAAAGTACCAAACCTGAAAGGGTAATCTATCTCCTTTGTCAATTGCACGTTCTCCATTAATTGATCTTTCAGTAATCTGCAATGATCAAAATCCTAATCTTCCATTATCATCTTGTGTGAAATGTAAACAACACTTGTTGAAGTTGCACCTTCTCTGTTTCTGAAAAATATTTTGTAGGATATTCCATGCACAATGTACCTTGTCATTGAATCTTTGATTGTGGATATTATCAGTTCCCTTTGATCTCCAGTTACTCTAGTTAGGGTTTTGACTTCTTTGTTTTGAATTAACTTCTTCCTCGACACATCCCCAACTTTGCATAACCTGATTACAGCTACAATCACTTCTTTTGAGATATGGTAGGGTTTATCCAAAGTCATAATATCATCATTCAATCTATCCAAAATAAACTCAACGAATTATGTGTTTTTGAAATAGGGGAATTCACTCCAAATATCCAAGCTTTTGTGCTTTGCTTCATTCAACCATTTCAATTCATCGTGCGACAACATGTTTCTTTTAGCTCTAATCTTCTCACTGCTATATTCATCTAGTTTTACCATTCCTTTGATTTGTTCCATTTTCCCTTTCATACACATGTCTTGAAAATAAGTTCTTCAACCTCACACCAAATTAAAATTTCTCAATACTACTGAAATACTTGATGGATTAGGGTTTCGCCGCCGAATTCTCTTCACATTTTTCAAATTCTGGTGCAGAGTGCTCTCCTACTTCTTTTTCTATGACAAAAAGTGGCAAATGAGGGTTTCAAGTTTCCTTTTATATTTCGCACACCTAAATTTTGTTGTAATAAATGCTTTTTCTCTAACTTATTCGAATACCCTATTTTCTCAGTCATCAAATAGAAACTTTTGTGGACCTTCAACTCAGCATAATATCCTTTTTGACTATTCCAAAAACATTTGTAGATTACTATTGCAACCACTACACTCATCCATATCCCGTTGTCAATTACTGACAAGGGGTTTGAAATATTTTCTTGATAGCTCCCCCTAGGCCAAAGGCCCAAAACTAATTCTTGGAGGAATTACCAAAAGTAGGTTCTAGTGCTAGCTCATTTCCTATAACAAAGGGACACTTCTTCACCCATGTCTTCTTCATCTGATCTCTTATTTCATCCATAGTCATTTTCCCTTTTCCTTTATCATCTTTCTGCATATTTGTTCCTTTGTATACCAAAGCTCTTCTATCCATATTCTTGTTTCTGCAGAATCTTGGACTATGACCATATTTTTTACAATTAAAACACACAAAATTTCCTTGTCCAGACCAGTCACTCCATTGATTTCTTCTTGATCTGCACTGGTTAGAGATATTCCCAAATCTCCCATAGGTATAACATCTAACACTCCTTCTATTAACAAAGTTTTTTGACACATTTACACATTCAATTGACTTGTGACCAAACTTATTACAATTGAAACATTGACTGGAAAATGATGAATCACTTAATTTCATTTTTCTTCTACATTGAGAAGCCATATGACCAAATTTATTGCAAGCAAAATAGTATTCATTAAACTTTTGAGCATTATGTTGTCTTACCAGATGCCTTTTTGCTTTCTTCATTATATTTCTTTGCTTAGAATTCCTTTGTCTAGATCTGAAACTCTCTCATTTTTCATAACCAAGTCCTCGCTTATCATTTGCATTCTTCTGGCCTTGAGTCAACTCATCAAGCTTAACTAAGCTAATTTGAAATTCTCCTTGTATTCATTAGCAGTAGTGAGTTCATCCCTAAGAATAACAATCTATTTTTCAAGTTCTTCTTCATTATTTCTAGATTGTTGCAATTCAATCTCTGACTGAATGAATTCTCCATTAATTCTACTACATTCATCAGATCTCTCTTTTAGGGATTGGACAAGATTTTCCTCATTCTTCTTTCTTTCTTCAGTCACCTTAGTCATCTTCATTGCCATAGACTCCATATCATGCTTTAGGGTAGCATTGTCTCTAGCAAGCTTTTCACATTCTTTAGTTATTTCCTCCAAGGTTTGATTCAGGTGAACATCGTCCATGCTTTTGCTCTCTTTCTTCTTAATCTAATCATAGAGATCCTTTCTCTTTTCCCTAGACTTAATAATCTAATCCTTCAACTTTTGAATGAATTTCTCAGCATCCTTAATATTTTCTCTCAATTCCTGTACTTTTTCTTTAAACTGATCAAGGTCATCAAGTACCACCAAAAGTTGCTACTAAAGAATACCAGATTCCATTACATTCCAAGATCCACCTCAAGTTGTTGAACTTCTTCTAAGGAACTTAGCTCTGATACAAATTGTTGGACTCAAGCAACACTGAGAGGGGGAGTGAATCAGTGTTGTGCAATTTTTAACTTTATTAAACTGATCTCTCAAGTGTATATAACATTCAATCAAAAGAAAGATGCATGAACATAGAACAATAATCCACAACACCATAACACAAGGATTTTTACGTGGAAACCCGGTTAAGGGAAAAACCATGGTGGAGGTCAATCCACAATGAGTACTCAAAATATAAGTGTTTTACAAAATGGGAATGCACTTGCATTTAGGAACACTGCCTAGAGCTCACTGCTCAAAATCAGGAAGGCTCACTTCCTTACAAAAGATTTGGATTACATCAAAAGTTTGAACTGAGAAAATAGCATCTATAAAAGCCTAATTATAGTTCTGGTTAGGCTCATAGATCAAATTATGGACCTTTTGTCAGATTCTACACTTTTCTCTACTCTACCTTAATTCGCTTCATAAAATCCTCTTTTGCACGAATGAAAATTACTTAACTACTCTTTTGATATTCGCAATACACACCCACACATACATATCAAAATGAATTAACCAATCTCATATATATATCCACTACCAAGAATTCAGTCGCTATATGTCGGCTTCAATAGAATAGAAAATATCTTCCAAATGTCAGTTCAAATCATGAATAACATTTAATGCACATCCACCAAAGTCAGCCATAGCATAGTTAGGACCCAAAACAAAATCTCCAACAAAAAAAATACTTCAAACAATTCCGCTTTAGACATCTGCAACACCCAACATTCACTTAGTTAGTCTTCATACATTAATGAACAGAAAATCGAACGACTAGATCCCCTAACTCGTACACCACTTGGTGTGATAGCACAAAATATATTTCATATATCCAACGACCTTCCCTGAGATACACAACCAAAACTATTAAACTGATAATTCAAATCTCTTGACAAATTCAACTTCAGTCGGATACCCTGTTCTTCACTCTGTCTTATGGTATATTCAGATATTGTAGTGCAGATCGGATCAATGACTTTAGTTTCCATCAATGACAACACTAGAAGCCATATGCCAACATGAATGATGCAAATCTTGGAAGACTACTATGGATGAATAAATGGCATCTTTTAAAAAGAATGATACATGGGATCTTGCACCATTTCCTGAAGGACAAAAACTTGTTGGTTGCAAATGGGTGTTCAAGAAAAAGATTGGTTCAGATGGAGGTATTGAGAAGTACAACACAAGGTTGGTTGCGAAGGGTTACTCTTAAGTTGAGGGTGTTGATTATGGTGAGATATTTTCTCTTGTTCCAAAAATGGCATCCATTAGATTTCTACTTTCTATTGTTGTTGCTTATGATTTAGAGGTTGAGAAAATGGATGCAAAAACTAATTTCCTTCATGGTGATTTGGAGGAGGATATTTATATGACACAGCCAGACCACTACGTAGTGAAAGTTAAAAGTGAATTGGTTTGCAAATTGAAGAAATCTTTGTATGACTTAAAACAAAGTCCTAAGATGTGGTACTCGAAATTTGATACATATGTGTTGAGTTTGGGATTTGAGCATTCTAAATTAGATCATTGTGTTTATTATAAAACTGATGGTGATCATTTCTTGTTTATTGTATTATATTTTGATGATATGTTATTTATTGGCGAAAGGAAAGGTATGATTTCAGAACTGAAATCTCAACATGCTACTAAATTTGAAATGAAAGATCTTGGTGCAGTGAAACACATTCCTGGGATGGAAATTAAAAGAGATAGAGTGAACAGAAAGCTATGGCTTGGCCAAAGTAAGTATGTCAATTCAATTTTACAGAGATTTAACATGCAGGATTGTAGACCATTGTGTGTTCTTGTTTCAGTTGGAACAAAGTTGTCTATTTTAGATTTTCCAACATCCTATGTCAATTCAATTGTATAGAGATTTAACATGCAGGATTGTAGACCATTGTGTGTTCATGTTTCAGTTGGAACAAAGTTATCTATTTAAGATTTTCTAACATCCCCATCAAAGATGGAAGACATGAGCAGAGTGCCTTACTAGAGTACATTTGGAAGTTTGATGTATGCTATGGTTTGTACTAGACCAGACATTTCCCAACTAGTGGGAATTCTCTCTAGATATATGTCTAATCTTGGTAGACTTCATTGGGATGTAGTTAAAAGAGTCTTTAGAAATTTGTGTGGTACCTCAAATTATTCCTTATGTTATCATAGTAACATGACTGAAGGAAAGATTTCCTTGATATTCATGGTTATGTGGATTCATATTGGGTTGGTGATGTTGATAGCAGACGATCCACCAGTGCTTATGTGTTTACATTATTCGTTGTTTCAATCAGTTGGATGAGCAAGTGACAAGTTTTGGTTGTTTTGTCCACTACTAAAGCTGAGTATATGGCAGCTACTCATGCTTGTAAAGAAGTGATTTGGCTTAAGAGATTGTGTTCAAATATTGGAATAAAACAAGGTGCAGTGACAATTTATTGTGATAGTCAGAGTGCAATATGTCTAGCCAAGAACTCGACATTTCATGCCAAGACCAAGAACATTGATGTATAATATCATTTTGTTTGAGATATGGTCGAAGATGGCAGGGTGAAATTGGTTAAGGTAGAGTCTTTGATGAATGTTGTTGATTCTTTAACTAAGCCAGTGAGCACAAAGAAGTTCAGATGGTGTTTAGATATGTTGGGCCTTTTGGCCCCTAGAAATTAAGAGACAATGTCTACTCCCTCCCATTGCTCTTGCAAGGTGTTCAACAAGTGGGAGATTTGTTGGTAAATTGTGTCTCAACCTTGCAATTATATAACGGTTATTGTTGATAGGTGAAATGGTTTTGTTAGTTAAGTTGTGGGGTTCCAAGTTTTCCTAACTTAAGTTGCAGGGTTCTAAAGTTTCATAGCCTCCTAACTTAGCAATCTCTTTGTTGTCGGTGAGTCACGGGCTTTTAGAACTTCGCAACCTCCGAAAAGAGGTTCAGATGTTCAAGTTTTTTGCAACTTAGCAATCTCTTTGTTTTCAATGAGTCACAAGTTTTCAGAACTTCGTAACCTCCGACAAGAGGTTTTCAGGTTTGGGTTTTTTAGTGACTTAGCGATGGAATGATAAGGAGGAAGGAAGTGCTCCAAGTGGGACCCATCCATAATGACATGTGATGAAAAGTTAGTGAATGGATTGATGGTCTATTATGTCATCAGTGGAGTTGATACATTGTAATCTAGACCATTAATTATTATGGTTTAGATCTAACAGTGGATATTTTGTTGCTTTGTCTTGCCCTAGAATGTAACTCTTTTTTGTGAGGGTATTACATTACGACTGAGAGTGACCGATAGTGAGAGGTAGTGCGAGAGAGATGGTGATGTATTCTAAGATTTTGCTAGTAGTCATGTTGTCTCTTGATCTTTGAGTGGTGATACTCCTGTGAGAAGTTTTCCCTGCAAGTGTATTGTAATCTTTGTAATTTACTGACACTATTGTATTTGACTCCAAATTCCGACGAATGTTTGTTGACATTTCGAAAAACTATTGTCAAAATACCGAAGAAACACTCATATAAATTTTGTCACTAGATTTTCATCGCTTTCACAACCAACTTTTATACGTCGAAACCACGACCCAGCATCATCGATCATCGCCATAGAAAATTGAATTGATGTTCATCAGAAAATTGACACAAACTTCATCGCAATTTCAATGAACAATCACCAAACGTTCATCGCATGTATAGCAACTTCATGGGAGGTTTTAATGGTTCGTTGGTTTAGGTGCGTAGAAATTGCAACAAAAAATCGTCGCATGTATAGCAACTTTGTTGGAGGTTTTATTGTTTCATCAGTTTAGGTTCGTCGAAATTGCGACGAAATGTGCAGTTTTTTTTTTAAAATTATTCGTTCAAATGTATGCTATTACATACATTTGAATGAATTTAATTATTGGTGTGGGTGACTTTGTTGATTGGAGCCTTGTGGCTATGTTCATTTTAAAGAACCATGATTGTTGTCACAAATCTATTCCTTTGAAGCCCGTAAATCTTTTTATAACTATTTTTTCAAGTGCTATATGTATTTCAACACCCTACTGCCCCCTACTATTGTCCCCCCACCATCCCCCCACCACCCCCAAACTTAGACCCCCCATCCCTATGTCCTCGAAACGCGTCCCTTGTTGTCCCCCTGTCCCTATCCCCGAGACCTCGTGGAACACTGAGTTTTCTTTTCTTTCACATGATCTTTCACCATTTTACTTTTGGGTTGGATAGAAAGATGAAGTGCTTAAGGTAACTCATCATATGACAGTCCTCCCTGATGACAGTGGCAACTTTCAAGAAGAGAATGTGAAAGACAATTTAAGGAAATGAAAGAATGCATGAGGTTAAGGCAAGGTGGTCTTCAATAGTGGTGCTCAATCCTAATAGGGTTGTCCTATTTGGTTAAGGCAAGGTCACTTTTGTTTAAGAGAGAATAATCATGCCTTCTTCATAATAGATTTCCATCTGATTCCCCTGGCACCATGTTCACTATCACCCACACTCATAGGCATGAAACCCTAAGTCGCTATAAAGGCAGTCAAATAGGATAGCAAATGTCACATAGGACAATATATTAATAAGGGTATCTTGCATATAATCTTGACAATGGAGTAAGTAATAAAGAAAAGGTACAGTGTAATGATCTTCATAGTCATGAGATCTTGATAGTCATGCATGGCATGTCAAGCCAAAACATGAAAAAGGACATTCAGGGTAGTCAAGAAAGAGGAGGTGTTCATCAACAGTCTAATCATGAGACAAGGGGATAACCAAGAGGCAGGGTTTTTGAGGGTTAATGAGCATACAAGTAATAAGAGACAATGACAATCAAAGAATAGCAATTTGAAGGCAGATTGTAAGTATGACAGTTAATGAATAGAAAAATGTTAGAGAAGCAAGGGTTTCAAAGACCTATTAAGAAACCTTATGACAATTCAAGGCATCATACAAACACAATTTGAAGCACACCATTGAATGTAAGGATATAGAGTTCAGAGGAGGTGTTCCAAGGGACTTTAAACTGAAATAGATGACAATGGCAAGATCACTAGTGGTGTTGATATTATACAAATGAAAGAAATGAGAAGCATGACAACCAAGGGTTTGTATGCATGAAAGGACAGCCAAAAGTGGTAATGGAGATTGTGACAGTGCTAGAAGCATGACAGTCACCATGACAAGGAATGAAGTGATGCATGGCAAGGGAGTTACAAGGGTAATCATACTAAGCTTCAAAGGGAAAACCTATGGCAAGTCCACAGTTATGGGTGTTTCTGTGAAATGTTGTTGGATGTTTTCATGCATCTATAAGTAATCATCATGCTCATTTTTTAGGAGTATAGCTTTCATTTAGTAGTCATTTCATACTTTCTTGGGACCATGTTTCCAAGTTACATGTCAATTGGAAAGCAATAGGGAATTGGACTTGGGCTATATCTAGCTAAATTTCAATACCTGTATTATTTTTCATCTGCCAATTCCTGTTGAATGACCTGAACTTAATTGATTTGGAATGATCTGGCATAGCTTCAATTCTTTCAGTTTAATTGATTGAGTTTCAATATGCATGGGATTTTTCACTCTACTAGTCTGCAGATCTAGGTGTACCCACACTTGTGCACAACATGAGGAGTTTGAAAATAAAAATAATCCAAGGAAAACTAGCATATGATCTAATGTTCTAGCTTTTTCATTGCAGTTCTTTGTTGGAATTAAACTTGTAACATATCCTTAAGTGTGTAGATGGGTGCTTAATTTCAAGTTTTAATTTTAAATATGAATAGACTTTCAAGGGTTTCCTTTTCCAATATAATAATATCATTTAGTATTTAGTATTTACTAATTTCAATGTTATTTTTAGAGGTATCCACAATTATGTATGTTCTAATGGTCATTTCTTAGGTTACTCGAAGCTATCATTTTCCATAACATTGTATGTGAGAGATTATAAAATAGAAATTTGGAAAAATGAAAGCTTACCTTGTGCTCCAAATGACCCAGATAGGAAAATAAATGATGCGTAAGACAAGCCATGAAATGACAAAAATGATGAAAGTAATGCTTGGGAGCAAATCATAGCCAATGTATTTGAGGATCTTGCTAAAAAACATGACCACATCACTAGAATCATGTATGGCTAGAACCACACAGCCAACTCATGCAAACCTGTGTTGTGATCAACATATATATGAACAACTATAGAAAAACTTAAATCATTTGCAATCAAGACAGACACAAGAGATGTGAGCATTCTGTACGAAATTACTAAGTTGAAGTCTTTAATTTCTTACACTATTACTAAGTTTAAAGTCTTTATAAACATCACAACCCTAAAATGATCCTAAAATTCCAAAGATAATGAACAAGGATATATGTGTATGTGTGTGTGCATATGAACATGTGTGTGTGGGTGCATATATACCTATATATACATAATAATTTACATATATGTACATTATGTATATACTTATGTGTATATAGCAGCCATTAAAAGAAGTTAGAATCCTATGGTTCTTCCAAGGATTCATTGGGAAATATCTTTGAAAGTGTTTCCTAATTTGATGAGTGTTACATGATAATGTGGATCTAGATGCAAAGAAGGTCATTGTTCTTGACTTGTCTAAATAGCAACAAAAACTGTACTTTGGTTAGAATAAAATAACATCCATAAATTGGTTTTACAATAAACCACATCACAAAATAAGAAGACCATGTGTCTACTTGTGTAGGTATATTCAAGCATTCTCCTTCCTCACTCACTCAAATAAATTTTTGATCACCCTCAACCATACATGAGATTTGTCTTGAAAATTTAAGTAGTGAAATTTTCTAATAATATTCTAAATAATTTAATTCAATGCCTCTCTTATGCCTATAGTTACACACAAATTAAAATACAAATATAGCTCTAACGTTTCAAAGAATCATGCATTACTACAAAATTTGAGAGACCATCAAGGTATTAATATAGAAGAAAAGCAACAAGACCTTGGTCCTTTTTAATTAAAAAATAGCACTTGCAGCCGGGGGAGCTACAAGGAATACGCCGATAGTTTTATATAATTTTCCAGTTTTATATAATTTCCTGAAAACAAAAGTAGAGTGTATTCACCAAGGAAAAGCTAATGTTTGTTTCATTATTGTCTACTACTATGTAGCCAATACATCCAAAATATTAAGAGGAAATTAAATGAACTCCTAACCAAAATTTTAATTCCAATTGAAAACCATTGCCATCAATGGCATCAAGGAAATTTTTGATAATGAACTACTTATATCAAGACAAGACTTCCTCAGTTGGGGATATCAATGACACCTTTGAGCCCTCTCTCTGAGCTAGCTTACTCAAAACCAATGATGCCAAAATCAATGTTAAAGTGCACTCTTCACATGCAAAGTTTCCGCATGAATTTGATGCCTTCTAAAGTCTGAATGTTGGCCCATATTGTAGCAAAAACCTCCATCTCAATACTATTAGGAGGGAAGCAGGCTATTCTTGTTTATTTCATGAGAATACAAATCAGAATGGATACAAGTAACAATTCACAATAATAATATATGGGAACCCCTAAATACCAATACATGGAATACAATTGCTAAGGTATAATATATATTCTCCTCATGCTTCAAATCTCCAGAACATCCAATGTGAAAGCATCCTGCTTGTAACTACAGAAGCATCCAATCCTTTCAAAACTAGCATATCTTAATAAAACATACAAGTTCAAATCCATAATCTTCGAGATCATGACTCCAAAAATTGGTGGCAAAGAAGCAAAACAAAAATCCAAACACCCATGTGAGGCATATGTTCAATTCTTCATTACTGAATATATGTGAATGTGTGTACAACCTATACTTGATGAAATTAGATTGGAAATCAGATCAAAGATGCTTTCTAATTCCATTTATGTGTAGTTTGTCGAGTTGCACTCTTGCTGATAGAATAAAATTTATGTCATACTCCTATATGCTCGTCATTGGACTCTATCTTAGTTGGGTGTTGTTGCAATATTTGTCCCCCTGTCTATTCTAATGACCCTACCTGTTGCAACTGCACCTATGGTTGACTCTAAAGACAATGACAATCCTTGACTCAGGCTAATCATTTAAATGTGGATTGAAGTTACTGCCATGGAGAAGGATGGTTTCTTTGTGTTTGTATGTGTATAACTATACTAATAGAAGTACAAAATCTAAAAGGATCATGGCTACATCATAAAAAGAATACAAAATCTGATGGATGGAAGTTGAAGTCAAAGATCATTAAAGGTAGTGTTTCAAAAGAAAACCAATTAAGGGAAAAAAATTCCTCTGGCATGTTCAATCCTTTCTTATAGCTATTCTATTCCAAATAAAAGTGAGTTTGGATCACTTCCTAACAGTTGGTAATCACAAGTTGGTTGGCCATGTCTTTCAAATATCACAGAAAACATCATCATCATTTGCTAAGGTTGAATAAGAACCACCACATATAGCTGAACTGCAACTGTTAGATTCTCCTTTGATTAGCTTGTTTTCCAATATTTATGTGGGTATACATGTTTAACACCAACTAATTGCATTTGCTAGGAAATACTCAGGGCTTACTCATGACAACAAATATGATTAAGTTTTGAAGATGCAGGTAGAGTAGAAGAGTTTACAACTTTCTAAACCAAAACCAAATTGTAAGTAGTTAATGACTTCAATATTTCATAATCAAATGTATGCAACCTATGATCTTATCAACAAAACCTAGATATTAATGTAGCATAGTGACATGGAACAAGAAAAACATTTATTCGATGATTCTAGTAAATATTTTCCTTCTATTCTATCCAACTTGGGTTTATGCATTACCAACATGGATAGTGAAGATCTCATTATCTTTTCTAGAAGCGTTGATTTTTGTTCTGTTACATACTATGTTATTGGATTTGCACCAAAAGCTAAGAGGTAACTCTTGTAATTCTGTATTTTTGCTTCATAGGCAATTTTGGATGCATAGAAATCTTACTGATCCATTACAAGAGGTTTACCATTTGATAGTTCTTTGTGAATAAGATTTTTTTATAGATATGATAGGAAGAATAGAAATATAATGATTTGAATCATAAGGATTACTTTATAAGTCACTTGCTATATTCATAATACTTTATTTAAGTGATTCTTTTCACCACAAACATTCCATCTTAGTTAAGAAATAGAAAAAAGCATTAGATCTATGAATAACTTAAGCTTATCCACTTATAAGTTTGTGGTTTCCTTAATCCTTACAGAGCACTAATTAACTATCTTCATGATGATTTCAAGAACTGTATAGAACAAAAAGTGGCTTGAAACTATGGGAGATAATTTGGAAGCATGCAATCTATTTTTTAGAGTCTAATTCTACCCATGCACCTACCTATTTTTAACCAATTTCCATGAGTATGTGAGCCCTGTGCTTATTTGTTGGAAGCTGAGTTACACATAAAAAAAAATAGATTCATGCTATCCCATGTGTAGTTAATATTTATGATACTTTGTAGTTTACCTTGCACTTCATGATAATAACATTCTCTTAGGTCATGGAATTTATACATACTGTCACCTAAGCATCCCATCTCACTGACCTCGGGGTTCTGCAAAATCATTGAACAAATCACCACTACCGTGCAAATAGTAAATATGCACCAATATCACATCTGCTACCCAAAAATAATGTGTGCCTACCCAATTAGACATTGGCTCAAAAGCACCTAATCACGAGAAGCTATGACATCTTGTGGACCAGAAGATTACACCTTATCATGTAAGGAATCACCCCAGACGTACAAGAGCTAAAAGCCCAATACTCTCTCCCCTGCATATCCTGCAAGAGAGTTTGCAATGCACGATGTGATGAGGCTTTGGTTGATTTGGGCTTGCATAGTTAGTTAGTTGTAGAAATTAATTCTAAGTCTATTCAAATCATTTTAGAAGCCTTTTGGAACATTAGAAAGGTCCAAGTTAACATGTCTAAAAAATAATGATACATGAACTGAACTTTTGGATTTGACCTAATTCAAATATACATAGAGGTGAGAAGTAGTCATATCTATAGAACATCAATATTGAATCAGAAGCATAAAATATTTATTCTTTCCTCACATTTCTGCATATGATCTGATGTATATCTGATACCTAGAACATAGCAAGATTATCATTAGTTAGATCCTAAACCCAGAGGTGATTTGCATTCCTCAAAAACCTCCACCTACATCTCCATTCAAAATTTCTTGACCTACTATTGGCCAAACTACCTGAGCACTGGGTTTAATGTGAGTAGGATCGCCAAGCCATGCTTCATAATACAATACATTTTGCCTATGTTTTATTTTTCCCTCTTGTTAATAAGAAAAGCTAAATTAATTTGATCTTCATATTTCAATGCTCTGAAATTCAAAACTGTCAAAGCACAAGATTCAACACAACAATTACTCAAGTTGCTAGATTCATGATATAAATTGTAAAGATTGAAGCATCCTCTCCAAATTTCATGATCAGTATATTTGTTTACAATTTTCACTTTTCGTCAGAAAATTTGTGCTTAGAAGAAAAGCTTCCAAAACAAAGTTTAAACATTATTAGAAATTGACAAGCAACACAGTAGGAAAACTAAATTCATCTATAGGGCATATTAATGTTTCTTTCATTTTACAGTGATTGTTCTTACAGATGTAAAGTTCTGAAAGCATTCTAAACAATTTTTTTGATTATCTTGATTGTGGTTGCAAATATATGTGTGTTGCAAAGAGAAGGCCCGAGGTAGTATGTCTCTTCCTCTATTTTGTTTAAGTTATACACAACTTACATATTTTATTCTACAAGCATTTATTTTGGCTCTTGCACTGTTTACATATACACGAATGCCTCTTAGACTGGTTACATATACATGATTCCCCACAGGTAGTTGATATATCAATCTACTGGTTGTTGTGTTTTTTTGTTGTGAGTTGATTCTACCATTTATCTGCCTTAAAAATAAAAAATTCTTTATGCTGGAACATTCCAAAAATTGAATTTGAAAATTGCAAAAATTGGAAAAGAAACCGATGCCTTACACAAACAAAAATCCTTTATGCTGGAACATTCCAAAAATTGTATCTGACAAATGCAAAAATTAGAAAATTAACCAGTCAATCACCCTCTCCGTCAACCTAGTCGTTGCATTCAAGAGCTTTAAAAAAAATAAAGCAAATCTGATACATCTTAAAATATTTCCCATTATTGAGGTATTGAACTGACACTATTGATAATATATAAAATTGTATTTTTTCTAAGAGATAAATTGGATGCAGCTCTGCTCTCTATTTAGAAGAAAGTAGGGCTCTTAGCAGTTCATTCAAATGAGACACATGCACACTTGAGTGGTAAAGATATACTACAAATTGTTTGACTTCTAATGCTTGCATTCAGTATGGAAATTCTGATGAGGCTAATATTGACAAAATGTTGGACTCAAGGAAAGGCAATGTATACCAACCTCACTATCGGTGTCCTATTATTCTCTATATCATGCCAAAGCACAATGTACAACGGGCAGAATTAAAATTTCAAAGAATGTTGTTAGCCCATTCAACATTCCATGGGCTCGTTAACTAATGGTGGATTTTGGCATTATTTTTTAGCAGATAAAAAAATCTCAAAAGAAGCTAGCAGCAATCCAAAATCAAAGATTAAATTAGGGCTTCAATCCATGCTTAGCAGCTCAAGAAAAAAGTGATAGAAGAGCTAACATCAGCATACAAAAGAGAAACTCATTAAAAATATAGGGCTAAAGAGGTCTGGATCGTCAAAAGAGGTTGCTAACATGGTACATTTCCACAAGTTTGTGATGAATAGGCATCATATCAATTCCCATGCAAATATCAGCCCTAACAATGGACAAAATCTCACAACTCTTCAAGTGATGGTAAATAGTATTTAAGGTTGATCTTTAATCCTAAAAAGAACTTGGATGAATCAATTAAAGCTTCGGAAATATTGCTCCAAAAAATCCTTAGACTCATTTCAAAGGAAGAAAATGCTCATCTCGCCAAAGCAATTTGTGAAGAGAAGCTTGAAACAATCATTTTCTTATTCGACCTTGTTAAAGCTCTAGGGCCAGATGGATTCTTGGCTTTGTTTACCTAATATTTTGGCAAATAGTCAAAGATTATTTGATTCAAGTGGTAGAAGAATTGATGAAAAATTGAAATCTCATTCAATTCAATGCCACCAGGCTTGCCTTAATGCAAAAAATTGCAAATGTGTAAAAAATGGAGCAATGCAGACCAATATCTCTTTGTTATGTAGTCTGTAAGATAATCTCCAAGCTGATCTCAACCTTTAACCTTGGAAACAAATAATAGATAATGTCATTGTAATCCAAGAACTTTTACACTCAGCTAAACAAAATAAGAATTAAAAAATAAATACCTAGAAAGAAAATGATTATCTAGTTAGAGAAATTAGAGGTAAGAGCTTAAACAATCTCAAACTTTAACCTTGGAAACAAATAATAGATAATGTCATTGCAATCCAAGAACTTTTACACTCAGCTAAACAAAATAAGAATAAAAAATAAATACATAGAAAGAAAATGAAGACTTTCTTCCTGCAAAATTTACTTAAAAATCTATGGCAGCAGCAAAACCAAAATGCATGGGCACGAATAATTATCAAATGGGTTTCCAAAAAACACAATGGATCAAATATTTCAAGTTACTCACCATCGAAATCTCAAGTAGAAGCCATCAATGGGACTGGATTGGGGAAAATCGTCGTTGGTGATGTTGTTATCTGGATGACGGGAGAGAACATAGGGTAACAGCTCGCAACCCACAATCGGGATCTCAGACGGAAGGTGCAGTCGGGATTTCAAAAGAGAATTTTATATTTTAAATTTTAAATGCAATTTGGGTCCAATTATTTTCCTTCATTTTAATTATTATGTAAACTTGAAGCACAAAATGTCTACAAAACACTTTATTTGAACACCTCCTAGAAGATATCAAGGGCCTAAAAATAATAATCTAATAATAATGCTACATTAGAAATTGATTTGAAATTCTAGAATAATATGAACATTTCACTAAATTAATGTGTTGTAATATTATTTGACCATTTTAGTTGGCTTTTGATTAAAGAGCTTGATCTAACATCTAATATCATGCAACATTTCCTCTAAGCAAATGCATTTGGAAAGTACAAAGCTAAATTCCATAGCCTTCATTAATATCCTTGTTGTTTCTTTCAATGTGGAAGCTTTGATTGAGGTGTGGACATCCATCAAAGTATAACATATAGAGGTATTTTTTTCAAATGTTGAGGTTACAACTATCCTAGTCGTATCACCTACTTTCAGTGTTGTGCCAACATATCTAACATGAAACAAATCTACAACTTTATATAAATAAATATATGGTAGAAATATCTAATTGTGAATTACATTTACTTTTCTTGTTTTTTCATATTTGTTCTCTATAGGTTATACCATATAGTATGCTATGTGTCATAGTAATCTCTTTAGTTTGCATGAATAAACTTCTTCACAGCTTAAATATAAGATAGATATAAATATGTAAATATATACCAAGTCAATAAGAGTGGATGGTGAAAATTATCTAGGTGGTAGATAAGTATATGATTATATTATTGAGTCTTTTCTTATGCCATGAAGGCTTTTAATAATTCATGATTTTGGGTCTATTTTAAAATGGATAGTTTAAACAAGATGTTCTCTTCATATATGAATTATGATCTTCAGTGCATGCTTCACAAGTGGGACATTTTAGTGCTATAGGAAATTTATAACAAATGGGTGGCCCTAGGAAACTCATGTAAAATATCTAAAAGTAACACTTATCTTTCTAATGACAAGCCTTCTAAAAATAGTGTTCTATTAAACTATAAGTAGATTATTGTCACCACTCTTCATTCCACATGAAATGCCAAATGTAGCAATTGCTTTTTTGCTTTTGTCAAGTTTCATTAACCAAGCTATTTAGTGGGTTGAATAAAGTTGTGTTATGACCCTTGGTCTCTTTAAAATAATTAGACAAGATTAGGGAGAGGAAGGGGAGAAAACTAAACTCCTTCAGAATAGGGGTAGTTTTGGGTTTGTTGGTTTTCTTTGTGTACTATATACTTGGTTCCTCTAGGATAAATAAGTCACTGTAGAAATGAAAGATGTTTGATTATCTACCTAATATTGTTCTGTGTTTTTGAAATGGAAGAGATCTACAACTCTATAGAAATTGTTATATGCTAATGGTCAAATTATTAGACTATTTAGATCATTTTCTTCATTGTGTATCCTAGCTAATATAGAGTAAGCTTTTTCATTTTAATTGACTACTACATAATAGTTTATGTGTTGAAAGAATTGTTTCCATTCTTTGTAGTTTTTACATTGGAATACAAATCATATTTAATTTCACGCCAATATACTTCTTTCATAAAGATATTTGTTTGATTTTTCCTTGCTATTTTCATCTTAAAATTTAAAAAAATGTATTCTATAATATAGAATTATTTTCAAATTGGACAAAAAGGATTCTAAGAGATATATTTAATCATAAATTTTAAAATCATAAATATCATTTAATTTGTATGTTGAAACTTCACTTTTAGTTAAAATAAAAATAACTTGAAGTTATATATACATATAGTTAAATTGGCAAAGTTGTTTGAGTTAATTACTAAATTTGATCTAAAAATATTCAACACTTTAGATAAATTCAATTAGATATAGTTAAATTGGAGGTGTCATTTGAGTTAATAATTAAATAACGTAATAATCAATTAAAGCAAGGGACATAATTTTGGATGTGTTTGAATTTAATAAATTACAAATTAAAATAGACATAAATTACTTGAAATAAGTGCTTCATAACCCATCTAATCAAATCATAACCTATCAAAAAGGAAATAGGAATTTTCTAAAGAAAAGAACACTTGACCCAATCATAAGTGTATGGCCTTCGCAAAAAGGAGTGATCCACCTTAGCAATAGCAACTACCCCATCGAAAATTTTCTCACATTACACAAAGCCACAATGTTCCTCCAAGATAAGTCAATCAAATTCTACCTTATGTGTCCTAGTAATCAAATTGGAGATGATCCTAAAAATGACATTGTGAAGGGTGATTAGTCTAAAAAATCTAAACGACTTTGCAATTATTTCACTACTACAATCAATCTGTCATCTTTCATGAAATTTCCCAAAACACTATTCATTATGATCATATGGAAATTTCTAGGAGAGCTACAATAGTTGTAACATCATGAATTAAAAACATTAAAAAGTACATCATGAATTAATTATGTAACCATATAAGTCAAATATAATTCTATCAAGAAATTAATATCAATTGCATAACTCATACATTTCAATGTCATTGATCTTATTCTTCATCCAACTCTTTATCTATATCATCTAATCCAGATTCGACATTGTAAGGATTGGTCATATCATCATCATCGTCATTGATATCAATTTCAATAATGTCATCATCCACATGGATATCATCTTCATAAACATTTACTCCTACATCATCATGATCTAGTTCCTCTTCTTTGACATCTTCGTCAAGCACATCATCAACTAACTGTTGATCCTAATCATCATCTACATCATCTTCTAGTTCTTCGATATCTTCTTCTTCCACCACATTATACTTTACTGGCCTTCCTCTTGGATCATGTCTAACAACAAATGACCAACCCGGTTTACCTGGAACCTTTGAGTAAAATACCTGCTCACATTGGCTTGGAAGAACATAGGGCTTATTTCCAGCTTGCTCGATCCACCTTGTATTAACCATGGTAAATTCATTATCATGTTCAATAACAGTTCTCTTGGGATCATTTTCATTCAATCATAGCATGTACCATTGGATGATGAACAAAACTAATTTGAAGGACTTAAAGTCACACTCAAGTATATCATCCAAAATCCCATAGATTGTCGAAAGTATAGATAAATTGTTGAACTCACTTTTATTTATTAATATTTATGCTTGGCGTTTGTCAAAAAAGCGAGGAAAATCACTGATCGTCGAAATTTCGATGAAAATCATTGTTCGTCAAAATTTCAATGAACGTCGGGCACGAATTTTTAAAAAAAAATGAAAAGTACACATTAAGTACACATGTACCCAACGATTCATCTAATTGTACACCTTTCGTCGGAAAGTTTCGTCGTATTTTGCAATCAAATGAATTAGTGTGAATAATATATTGGGTGGCTTTTGGAGTGTGGATTTTTTCTCCCGAAAGGTTTTTCCCCATGTAAATCATTGTGTCATGGTATGCATGATATTTATGTTTATTTTATTTAAGTTTATGTAACTATTAAAGATCTATAAAAGTTTTGCATTATTCTCCTCTCAAGATTAGTGTAGGAAGTTGTTCCACTACCTTAAATTCCTTACAATATCCATCACCAAGTGGGTCTTTTCATTAAACCTTGGCATGTGGGGTTTGACCCTTTGGAGGGATGCCCTCCAAAATTCATATTTGGATACATCTTTTGAAACTATGTATGGAGTTCTAGTGAGCTAATATTTTTCACTCTATAACAACTATCGTCAGGAAACCTTTAGGGCCTTCTCGTCAAACTCTTGATAGGAAGATAGCCAAATTTTCTCGCATTTGTGTTGAAATCAACTTGAATAACCCTCTTCCTAATTCTATGGAAATTAGACTTGGGAGCATGAACTAGATTCAATAGATAGATTATGAATATTTTCCTTTTAATTGTTGAATATGCCATAAAGACAAACATCTACAAAGGAAATGTTATAAATTGGGCCATTCTTCTTGTCCTCCAACTTTTGAGGTTCAATCGGTAAATTTAAAGGCTAAGGGAAAAGCTCTAATGAACTCCATTGTTCCAAATTCAAATGGTTTCACCCCTATCAAACCCTAATCAAAGATTAAATTGTTTAATCATCAAAATAAAGGTAACTTCAAATCTCATTCTAGCAATAGATTTGATATTCTTGAAATTTTTGAGGAGGGTGTTATTGGGGAGTTAGAAAGTAATATGCTAGATCAATATTTGTATTCCCTAGTGACTGCCTTTGTCCCTCCATCAAAGGATAATTTGGATGCCCATATTTCTTTAAATGAGGGATAAATCCCTTCCCCTAGTCATTTGGCTACAGTTCATTCATTGTAGAAGGTTCTAGAGGTTCTTGCAATAACAGTAGATTTGATTCCTTCTTCAAGATATCCTATTGAGTCTACTAAAAATATTGAATTATTAGATTCAGTTAAGGAAACAAGTGAAAAAGAAGATAACGAAAGGAAGACCCCCTTGGTCTTGAATCTTCAACAAATGATCATTAGAAAGGGTAATATTGATAAAGGTTCAAAGGTAGGGAGGAAAAAGGACCAAGAGAAGGTGAAATTGATAGGGGAATCATTGGTGGAATCTAGGGCCATAAGAATGCTAGACTATCATTTCTCTAACCATTCAAAATGATTGTCATATCTTGGAATGCAAGGGGTTTGGGTAGCATCCCTCAACAAAAGGCTACTTGATATCTTCTAAGAGATTGCAATCCTAGCATTATATTCATCCAAGAAACAAAGATGTGTCATGAGGATATGGTAAAAATAGCCTCCAAAATATGCAAAGGTGGGAAGTGTATTGGAATAGGAGCTCAAGGATTCTTAGGTGGGATGGTGTGCCTTTGAAATTCACAAAAAGTTATTCAATTTTGGTGGGTTGGAAGCAAGAACTCTATCTCCTTAGAGGTCTCATGCTTTGAATTTGGAGAACACATTCTTCTTATGAATTCCTATGCTCCTATTCATGATTTTGCAAGTAAGATTGCAATATGGTCTTATATTAAAGATTAATTTGTTCAATAGTTCTTGCTCTTCCTTGGATCCTAGCTGGGGACTTTAATGCTATCACTATTCTAGATGAAAAAAGAGGGGGGGTAGATCATTTGGGACTTGATTTTTCCTTGATGAAAGATAATATATCCTTCCTAAACCTTGTGGACACGAGGCCTAGAAATGGTACTTTCACTTGGAGTAAACACAGATGTGGAGATGATTCCATATCAAAAAGGATTGACATATTTCTTGTCTTTGAGTTTTAGATTGGTAACAACTGGTCTTCCATTTCTAAGATTTTGGGGTGGAAGGGATCTAATCACTAGCCTATTTTATTCCAATCCTCAATGATATCTAGCTTGAAAAATCCTCCTTTTAAATTCCAATTTGTGTGGCTTTATGACCTTGACTTGTTCTATCGCATGAAAGGATGGTGGAGAGAAGGTAAATTGGATTTTGGAACAACCATGTACTCTTTCCATAAGTTCCTTCAATTTGTACAAGGTATAAATTTAATATCTAGAACAAATTTTCTTTTGGGCACATCGTTAAGAGAAAAAAGGGTATTCGAGAAAATCTTGAAAAAGTTACACTTTAGATTAAAGATGAGGGTATGATTGAGGACCTGCTCGGGGAAGAATTCTTATATACCAACAAACTTGCAGAATGGGAAATCAAGGAAGAAACATTTTGGAAACAAAAATCTAGGATAGACTGGTTGAAGGAAGGGGATGGGAATACCACTTTCTTTCATAATTCAGTTAAGGATCGTAGGGGTGGTAATGCTTTAGTCTCTCTCACTTCGGCCCAAGGGACACAATTATCTTCATTTTTTGATATTTCTAGAGAAGTTGTAGAACACTTTTCCTCACTATTTTCAAATCAAGGTGCCTAGGATGAAGTAAATGGAAGAACCATCCTAGACCGTATTCCTTACCTGGATTTTGAGGACATGAATAAAAAAAACATCAACTCATCTCTATAGAGGAATTAAAAATAATTGTTTTTAGATGAGAAGAGGTAAGGCTCCTAGACCTGATGGCTTCTCTATTAATTTCTTTATGAGTTTAAGGAAATTTTAAAAGATGATCTTTTGGCAATGGTTAGAGAATCCCATAATAGTAAACAAATGTTGAAGGCCATCATTTCTAAAACAAAGGAAAAGGGGGGAGATGGATATGAGACCTAATTAAAAATGGGAAGTGAGATGAGGGGCCTATGCCTAAAGAAAAAGGGGGTGTCCACCTAATCACAAATCCACCTTTTCCATGTTCATTAGGAAGAGGGATAGTGCCACAAATTATTAGAATTGACTTGTAACCCTCAAGGTGATTCAACCCTAGGTTTGGACACTATGTTGCCTTGACTTCCTTTATGATAGAAATGACTAAACAACATTTTGGGAGAAGAATAAAAGTTCTTTAAGAATCAAACCTATGAGATTTAACACTTGGAATACGAAGTATTATGATAACACTGATAGAAACAACCATTAATCAACAGATTTGAGAAGGTTAGGATGGTGTCTACCTTGCTCCAAAAGTGGATTTCAGGCTTTGTTGAAAGAAATATTTGCCCAGGGGCAAATGGGTCTCTATACAGGGGTCTAAAAATTATTTTTGCAGTCCTCAGATCCCAAATCTAAACTTATGATTCCCCTAGGATTGATTGTCAAAAAGCCATAAATAAAACTTGTAGTTGAGTTTCCATGTCTTGATAAATTTGATGAAAAATTTGACAACTTTGTAAAATTGCACTTTTGATCCAATTTTAATCTTTCTTCACCTACAAATCTGCAAACACAAAGAGAGGAGAAAAATATTTGTTTTTGGTGGATAAGGGTTTGCCTTGGTCAAACCCTAGTTTGGTAATTAAACCTTGATAATTAAATAATGATAAAATTGGAGGAATCGATGAATGAAAAAATATTGTTACACCTCACCAAATCCTTTAATGGATTCCCTTAGAGGACTAAAGTCTAACACATCACTCCAAGGATTGGATCTTGCATGAAATGGATTGATTGCTTGATAAAACTTGATGCTTGAATGCTTGTTTGAAACTTGAAACCTACATCACAGTGTTATCTCAAAAACATGCATGAAATCACATAAATCTTGACATCATGATAGGATCTTGAATGTTGTAATCAATGACTGATAAATCTTCTCTCTAATGCTCTTGACAATAATCTTTTCTCTTGTGAAATTTAAATTATGCAACTTAGATTTGAATTGATAAAAATACCTTGTAGATATAGGTGATTCCTTAATTGCCCGACAATTAAACATCACAAGTTGACCTTTGCAATTTGAATTTAGATCATTAAAATTTGCCAAAAACATATTAAAAATGGGTCCCAAGTATTAAGGGGGACCCATTCGCCCTTAGGTGAATGGGTCCTAAGCCCTAAACCTAGGACACACATTTTCCAAGATGCGTAATTAAGTGTAGGCATTGATTAAATGTCAGTTTCCATTTCAAAAAATGAAATTAATTAGGCTTGTGAATGCATAATTGGGCCAATTAAAGGATTAATTAAGTCCAATTAATTAAGGGGATGCAAACATAGTGTGAAAATGTAAAGGTGTAAATTTTTTTACACTAAATTTAGCTCCCACTTTAGTGAGAGTATGAACTTGTGCTCATACTCACACTAAAGTAGACAAATAAATCATGAGAGGTTTAATTGTACAAGTGTTGGAAAGATAAGATGACAAAGGTCAAGGAGGGTGATCAAGCCCCAAGATATAAGATCTCATGGAAAACTAGCAGAAGCATGAAGAGACACATGCTAGCAAAGTACAAGATGCACAATCATGCAATGTGAAAATTAATGCAAAAAGAAAGAAAATGAAGGAAAAACTAGTCGAGATTGCATTGTTTTCCATAAAATGTGTTCACAAGTGAAAACTCGTTGTCCAATATGTGAACAAAATATACTCACGAGGGCTAGTGAAATCCGATGTCCACTAGGTGAGGCCCAAGAAAATGAGAAACAGAGACTAGGTCAGTATGTACCCACAAAAGGTGGTTGATGGGAAATTCATGCTAGGTCTACAAGCTCCCATACGTCAACCATACCAAAAGTTATACCTCCTGATAACTTTAATAAGGCACCACAAAAAATAGTCAAAGTCTCCACAACGCTAGCAAGCCGCATTATGCTAGACACTCGTGAAAAACAAAAAGGCACCACTAGCAAGCAAGTTGTGTTATGCTTGGTGGCCATAGCAATGTTTTAAATGCAATAAGATAGGATAATCAAAGTGGTTTTTCTTAATTTATGAAAGGTCACACCTTAGGGAACATCGTGCTTGACATCACCATCAAGAGAGGACAAGTCGAGAGATAAAATATTCACACCTTAGGGAATGCAAGCCATAACATTACCACTAAGAGGAATTTCATATTCTAAGAAAGGTCACACTCTTGCAAGATATTAAACCAATGTCACCAAGAAGAAGACCACACTTTGAAGGGAATATGCAAACAATGAGCGGGGACGCGTATGCCCCCACTTTAAAGAAATTGCTAAACACCATGTTGTGATCAATTAATTGATGATAGTCTATTTTAACATTCTACCAAGCTATTGCAATTACAAATCAACAAGATGATAATGTGGCTAATTATTGGACAACATGCAACAGGAATAATCATACGCAAGCATCATTTAAAATACCAGGCATTCAAACTTCTGAATTTTTCAAGGAAATAGAAATCAACTTCAAGGCAGAAAGGAAGATAATAGAGTTTGTCTCAAACCATCACTCTTCCAATACAACAAGAAACAAAGGCTTTCATTCAACAATGAGAAACATAATGCAACCCCAATTCTTGGAGAAGGAGGACAGGCACATAGGAAGATTCAATCCTCCTTCGGTTATTAGTGCACAAAATCCTCAAACCCTGGCTATAGAAAAATAGAGGAAAAAAGTATGATAAACAATGCAAGATGGAATATAAACTTGGTTGAGCCTCTGCTGACCTAGTCGCTCCATTCTCCTTGTTGTTCCTTTCTCCTTGGTATAGTTCATTCTCTCTTAAACCCATCGATCTTTCCTAATTCTTTTCTGGTCAAAACTTCCATAAGAAAAGGCATTGATACTTTTAATGAACAGAATAATTATGAAAGGAACGGTTCCTCTCCTAGACATCAAAATTGGATTCTTTTAAATAACAAATCATGGTCTCTTTTTTCATAACCCATCATTGGTCGCCACTAGCTCAGGTCTTGGTGTTTTGCAAAATAATCAATTTTCTTCACTGGCTCTCAAGACTCACACAAAAACCACCCCCAAAGATGAGGCGACACATCTATTTTTAACCAACCAAGAGTAAATGGTGATGCCCTCTTTCTTGCACTCAATTGTTCTCTCTTTTTCTCCCTCTTGCTTAAATGGATATTCTTGAATCAAGAATATGATTTCAACCTTGTTTTTCAACAGTTGATCAACACTTGGCAAGAATTCTCTTCAACCAAAAATAGCATCACAATGCAAAAATAAAGAAAACCAAAAATTGAAGGCAAAATTGAAGATGCCTCTGCATCAGGCTCCCCAAAGGACAAAACATGTGCTCCCGCACATGAGGGCATCAACCATAAATGATTTCTCTATTATTTTCTTCCACATCTTCCAACATCATTCTAGAACAATTGTCATGCCTCCAAAGCTAAATCTCACATTCATATATATCATTGTTACCATTTGGTTCCACATCTATTGCATCTTTGTGTTTGAAACTCTTCCATTTAACAATTTCATTCAAAGATGCAAGAGCATCATTATGTAAATCATCCAAATCAACTTGCTTTCCATCATTAGTCCTCTTTTCTAGCCATTCTTCTTCAGTGGACAACATCTCCCCCTTTTCCACAACAATAGCTTCTTTAGCAACAACTACCAATTTCTTCTATATGCCCTTCGATGTCCCATTTTTCTTCATACCTTCACTAGCAAGCTTCTCCATCCACTCTTGTCCTATCGCTAAAAATTGTACCCAAAAATATTTCGCACCTGCTACACCTGCTTCAAATTTCATATTTTTAATTTCTTCACCATTCATTGCTTTTCCTTCAACATCT
>VDFB02047230.1:282036498-282228525 GCA_007258455.2 Sequoia sempervirens | reverse complement strand
AGGGTTAAATGTAAGAACCCATTTGTGGGTCCCACCGGGTGTGCCAGAAATGTATACCTTGGAATTTATCCTACTCTAGATGTGTAAAATGACTAAGAAACGGGAATGACAAAATACCAAGGACACCTCAAGATTAGCCAAAAGAGTGATACAACGAAAAGGAATGTAAATAAAATGAAACACAAACAATTTTACCTCCCTTGCTGTTGGTATCTCTTTGATTGGCCCTTGCTTGGAATGGATTGTGTGCTCCTTAGATGATTGCTTGAGTGACTAGATGCAAGATTAGATGTGCAAATGATTAAAAAGATGGCTAGATGATGGTAAAGGATTGTGGATTCAAATTGGCAGCATGTAGTTATGAGAATGCAAAAAGTGTTGAAAATGCCCTTGAGGAGGGGGTATTTATAAGAGAATTTGAATTCTCTAGAGAATTCAATGGTCAAGATTGATCCAACAAGGCCAAGTTGAAGGGCTATGGTGGGTTGAGAACCCACAAGCCCTCACATCTTGACATGTGGAGGGTGAAGTGGACAAGAGGATATGAGGTGGAGATGAGTTGTCAAGAAGGTACATGAGGTGGAAAAAGGACATGCACCTTGGGGAGTGAGGAGATTTCCTCAAAAAGGGATTCCTTGTCCCCAAGTGGGATTGAAAGAGACATTTGAGGAATTTTGGAATTCCTCAAAAATCTACATGGGAAAAGGAAAGGTGGTTGAGGATATAAATGTGAATTAAAAATTCACATTCCTAGGATGATCTAGAGGATAAAAGGTGGGCTCCAAAAAGGTGGGACTTGGTCACATGTGGAGATTGTGACAAGTCCAAAGTTCTAGAAGCCTTGGAAGAATGGAATGTGAATTAAAAATTCACATAGGGAGGAGAGAGACATGGGATAAATAAATGAGAATTAAAAATTCTCATGGGAAAGGGGGGCAATATCCAAAAAGGAAAAAATGGAAGAATTGACTAAAAAGTGGTGCTAAAAATGGCTAATGACCTTGGTTAAGGTTGTGCAAACATTGGATTAAGCTAATTAATGGAAGATTAGAGGCAAGTGGCAAATGTAGGAGGATGTGACATTAATCTCTGATTAAGAGAATGCACATCATAATCATGAATTAATTAAATTAATTTAGATTAGGGCAAGGTTATGGAGGATGTGACAAGGAGAGAGAAAGTGAGGAATTTTAAATTGATTTTAAATCAAAAGGGGGAAAATGACTAAATTAAATAAATTAGCGTATTTATTTAATTTAGAGAGGAGTAAGGTGAAAGGCAAAGTGTTAATTATTAAATTAAATACTTTACCGGTATGGGACAAAAGGTATAATATTAATTTAATAAATTAATATTTATATGGTAAACAGAAAGGCAATAAATTTAATCATATGGAAGTGATTAAGTTTAGATGTCTACAGTAGGATACCCCCTCATTTTAGGAAGACCTTGGTTGGAAACAATAAATTCTTTTATAGGTTGCAAGTCTGGGAATATGATTATATCTAAGGGAAATGTGACTAATAAATTGGTCTTTATCCACTAACATAGCCACATGTAGATCTAGAAAAACCCATTTGGCCTACCCTAGATGAGGAGGATCAATATTCCTTGTAAACCCTGATGACTATTGAATTCAATCATTTGTTAGAAAACCAAGATGGAGATGACTTGATAATAAACATCACACAAAATAACTATGGTAGGGATCCCCAACATCAAGACTATCTAACATATTTGTAGGATCCTTTATAAAATGTGATTCCTTCCAGCTCATCTAAGTCAATTTCTCAAATAATCCACACCTTGTTTGATATGATGTTAAGAACTAGGACTATTGCACGTGAATAATAACTTTTACAATGATTAAATTGAATATCTTGAAAACATGTTTAAAGCACTTAGATAAACATAACCAAATTAAAGTGAAGAGATTAACAGAAGATAGAAAATAGAGAGAAGACAACACAAGCTGATAACGGAGTTTGCCAAGATGGTTGTCTTTGGGTCCTCTCCAATAGAGTGACCGATCCTTGATTATGATCCAAAAAAAATTACAAGGCTTCAACTATTACAAGTCTCCTCATAGCTTCTAGATGATAATGAATTAAAAAAAATCCTCTCTTACAAGTACAACAAGCTTAACTGCAAGCTCCAAATGCACAAAGACAACAATTCACTATCAAAGTTCTAGCTCTCATCTCTCAGAAACTCTCTCTCACCATTCTCCACTTCCTAGAATGATTCTCACAAAGCATAAAACTGAACTCTGAATTCCTACACTTGCACTCTCACCCTTTTTATACATAAAATATGCCTTATTAAGGCTTAACCATCAAAACCAGATGATAACCCCCCTTAAAAATTCATACATAACTTATTTTATCCTTTGATGGCCTTTGGTTCAAGTGATTAGGGTGGTATTTGGCCATATAGGCCTATTTGGTTAGGTTCGGCTTAAAAATACTCCTTAAATAGTACACCGCTTATATATATTTATGAAAAGTTCGACAGTGTAACGGTGGTCTATTCTTTTGTCATTTGTGTGGTTGGGAGTTCAAATCCCACCTCGACTGTTTTAACCCACTATTTGGAATTTTCCAAACTCCAAAATCGATCACCTCCCATTAGGGGTAATGACAAACCCCACGGGTGCAACGCCGGGGGCGGTGTTGTTGGCCTCCTACAATGATTTAACAACTAAGCCCTTACAGCTGTGATTTAGAGATTGGACATCTAATTTGAATAGCTATCTCAATCAGCATGAAGGTGCATTAAATTGTCAATGCAGGGATGTAGACTTGAAATGGGTCAACACAGTACTAGGAATCCAAAGTAGCCATATTCATCCTACAACTAAGAAAGACATAATGCTGAAAGTAAATTGCTTAGAAAGAAGTAATATAAGTATTAAGTATCAACCAACAACTATACTAATCTGAAATGCATGACATAAATGAAAATATGAGCAACAAACAAGAAACTAATATGTTTGCTTTGGCTGTAGGAATAGTCACATAATGGAATTCTAGTGGCTGTAGGAACAGACAATGCCATATTTTTAACTAATTATTGAACAAAAATTAATAACTAAACTAAAGGATGGAATGGTCACCAAGTGGGCCCCCTTGGATGAGTATCCCTTAAAACAAATGTGAACTCATATGCACAAACTTATAAATTCATTCTATTAATTGGAAAACATGAATACAATCGAGCAACATTACTGGAAAAACTAAGAATGTGAATACATCATCAGATTAATCAACCTTATGAGAAGGATCATTTGAGTCTTATTTATAAGAAGAATAACTACTAACTTCCTATCAAGGCGGTCAACTCCAATAGATTAGGAGGACACCACTTTAGGGAAAGCATAAAAAGTGGAGAGGAGGTTATGCATGTGTGGAATCTGTTCAAGCAGGTTTTCCTTAACACAGATCTAGCACGACAGTAACTCCTATACTCAACAAACAATTAAGACCATTTACAAGGCGGTTACAATTCTTCAATTTAAACTAGGAATTTATCTCTTGCTGAGAGTCTTCCCTCCACTAACCTTTGAACAATCACCTTGTTGACCTTCATGGTGAATGACCAGCTGGCAGAATCTTCCACAATTTTGTAGGCTTCTAATTATATCTGCATAACAATATTAGTACACACAACAATTGCATTTCTGCAACCATCTTAAAGTAACATTCATTAATCCACATGTAAAATTAACATAGATAGTTCATATAGCATGTCAATGTCATTAAAGATTACAAAAATAAGCTTATGCCCAATGTCTATGGTTTTGAGGAAATATCATAAAAATCTCAACATCCAAGTATCAAAGTCTATGACAACTACAACAAATGGATAAAAAACTCTATCAAAATTGAGTCATAAATTGGACTCATCACTCCCCCCAACCTAAGGCTTTGCTGGTCCTCCAACAAAAGAAGGGTTGTTCTTTTTCTTAGTTAATGCCCTAAAATTTTCAACTGCAAGCTATCCTACATCAATTCTTGCAGTGTGTTAATTAGGGTTCCAATAGAACCCTTGTTGCTTGTCCAACCTGCTCCATCTTTGTCTCTCTGCAGCTATATTATACTGGTAATACCTAAAATTTGCAACATGCCATAATAGGATAGGTGGCTAAAAAGTCAATGGAAGCCAAAGTTGTCCTTTTGTCCTTCCAATCTATATAAATCCATCTAATTTTTTACATGCTGCAACATAGTTCTATAGAAAGTGAGGCTCAACTTGTTTTAACTCATCAGTCAAGCTATTCCACCTCCGTGCCAAATATCCCTTTACAAATTCCCTTGTGGTTTCTACTACCTTCTCATATTTTCTGTAAATTGCTTCTCTCTTAGGTAGGATCCTATTTCCATAGCTTGGTCTGTAAAGAATTATGTGCCAATCACTAAAAATGTCTCCTAAATTTCTAGATTCAGCCTTGATGGGCAAGGGAGTGTTGGATTCTATTTGCCTATAAGCCCTGAATTGTTGTCCCCAACTAATTTCATTCTATATCCCAAGAAATAAATGCCCTTAATTGGACATCCCCAACATACAAGAATGGATTCCAATCATGATCTTGGGTCACATCATAATTATGCAAATAGAATTCACACAACAAATTCTTCATTTCAAGAGGAGCAATCCGATAAGCATGGAAAAATTCAAGAGGAGTCTTAATGGAAGGATTCAAACCTAAGATAATCCTTGCTAGTATAAAAGAAAGATTTTTATCCTTAAAATATAGAGCATAGACCCTTGGAGGAGTCCCGCACTCTAATATCTGAGGTACTAGGGCTGCCATATTGTCCACCTCCTTTAAAGCAACAATTTATGCATTCTTATCTTCAATTTTTTCATCTCTCTTTTGAATTTTCTTCTTCAGGTTGTGTTTCTCCTCTTTCCATTCCTCTTCTCTCCTTTGCATCTCTCTCAATAAGTTCATGGTTACCATGTGTATTGAAAAATCAGAGGGCTTATGTATTCCTACCAAAAAATTTCCTGGCACTGATGCTTTCTCTTCATATGGCTCCAACTATAGGGATTATATTTGTTCAACCAATTCTGGCTGCAGGAGTGTTGATTGTTCTCCCAATTCTAGCTTTAGGGGCTCTTGCTCTTGCTGCAAGAACTATTGCTTTTGCTCTTGTTGCATGAGTTCCTGATTATCCTCATACTCTTGACTTTTAACTTGTTCTACGATGGCAACAAGATCTGCCAATGTTACATTTGTTGCTTCCTCAAATATGTCCTTTTCCTTGAAATTCACCTACCCCATTGGAGTGTCTGTATCCTCTTGTGAAATTTCTCTAGTCCTAGGGCTTCCTTTCGGAGATACACCAAAGGCTAGCCCAACTGGTCTTGATTTTCTAGGAGGGCTCTCATGTTTCTCTTTGGCTATAGGAAGAACAGTGTCAGCCTTCCATTTCTTAGAGCTTGGCACTTTCTTTTCTACCGTTTGCTTTTTGGATTTTCCCTTCCTCATTTTTGCCTCTTTCTTTTGTGTCCTAGTTTGAATTATGATGCCAAGAGGGACATCATCATTAGAATTTGAAGAGGAAATTTATTTCTTTGAATGTTCTATCTCAGAAGAACTAATCTCTATAGTTCGTTCAACTGTAGGAGGGTTTACACTAGGGCCTGTGCTAGAAGCTGAGGTTCTAGGAGTGGATTCAACAAAAATCACTCTCCTTCTAGTCCTACGAGGTGGAGGAAAAACCCTAGGTCTCAAATGCTCAAGTCTAATTTGATCAGAGAATGGTGGGAAACAAAATTATCCCTACCTTTTTGGGTCTCGACCACCATGATTGAAAGAAGGTGGTATAGCATGTTTAACACATTCATTCTTCTCCCATTCCTCATATGATTCAGGAGTTTGAAGTGCACAAAATGTAGATTTGACTAATGACCTTTACAAATAAGGTACTTCACAACATAAACAACTACTTGCTTCCATGCTCAGGCAAAGAGGTTCTCTTCGCACCTTGCTTGTCCACACTCAATGGATGGTCACTAGGTTCTGTAAATTCAGCCCTAGTTGACCTGGTGTCTCTGGTAGTAGGGTAATGTTCACCATTGGTAGGCAAGCCTGTAACTTCTGCAATCCTTTCTTTAGTATCCATTACCTCCAATCCTTTTACCATGGCCTTTCCTTTAGACAATGTCTGGGCAAATTCCAATATCATGTCTTCATTATAACCATTTACCTTCAGGAAATAATCTAACCACCCACAATTTCTAAACTCAGCCTGGCAAGGTGCATTCTATAGTAATACATTATGAACCATGAGTTTATTTCGAATTAACCCACATCCCATTTTCTAGTTATCTGCAATTAAACAATCACTCTCAAAGGTTTCCCTTCCTGCAATCTTCGTCTAAAAGCTAAAATTCTCATTCCTGCAACGTTGCTAAATTCCCAATGCCAGTGTCATCTGAATTTTACCTTTTTAGTGACTTAGGATTGTGACAAGAACAATAAAGGCAGTAAAGGAGTAATAAATGAAGGCTATGATCGAGAAAAATGGTGGCAGTTGATGTCATCTCACACGTGCAAGCCATCATTTTGCTCAGAATTCAAATTGGCTCAATTTAAATTTTGCTTATGTGAACCAACATGGACTAACACGTGGACATGGTATTCACACTCACCCCAAACCTAAATTTGAGCATGTGTCCTCACATGCACAAGAGTAATGACAACTTGACAGGGACAGGGAATAATTACATGCTATGGAGAACATCTATATTAATGTACAATAATTAAATGAATGTACTAAAAGACAATTAAGATATAACAAATTGATGTGCATGTACTTGAATTCATGGAAGATCTATTGCAAAGATTATGGAGAAAGTACCGGTCACCTTTTAAGAAGTTAGTTGAGCAATTAATGAAAGTGGAGTGGAATGAAGTGAAATGATGGTAGAATGAAGTGAAGTTATGGCAGAGTGATGGAAGAGGGAGAGAAAGGTGGAGATGGATGGGTGGATGGATGAATGAATGAAGAAGTGGACTTGCACAAAAGTGGAAGTCTTTATTATGATAAGTTACATACCTTAGTTAGCTAGAAGGAGGGACACTAGGTCCACTTCCTTTGGCTGCAGGAAGTTTGAGTGTTGCATGCTGAGTGAATTGCTACAAGAATTCCTCCATGGAAGTTGGCTTGTGATACAACCTGAGGCGATGACCGTTGACAAGCAACTTAAATATGACAGGGTCAATGGTGCTGAGTTGAACAACACCATTGGGGAAAACTTCAGCAACCTCATATGGTCTGAGCCACTATGTTTGCAATTTTCCTACATTATCCTAATACCTTGAATCATAGAGTAGTGCCCAGTCACCTGGATATAATTTCTTGTCCTTGATGAATTTTTCATGCCACTTTATTCTCTGATTTTGCACTACCTTTGTGTGGTGCAAGGTTTCCTTCCTCATCTCATCCAAAGCATTCAGCTACATGATTTTGTCCCTTTGTGCCTCAAAGATATCCATCCTCGAGTCTATTGTAGTCTAAAGATTCTTATGCTAAAATTCAATCGGCATCATAGCTATCTTTCCATACAACAACTCAAAAGGAGTGAAGCCTGTGATTATCTTCCAAGTTTTCCTATAGGCCCAAACAACTTTTGGCAGCCTATTTTCCCAATCCTTTCTATGGATAGCCACTATTTTGGTTAGAATGGATTCAATTTACCTGTTAGTCACTTCAACTTGGCCATTGGCCTAAGGGTGATAAGGAGTAGACTTCTCGTGCCTTATCTTGTACTCATTGACGAGTGCTATAAAAAGGGTTGAAGTGAATTGAGCCCCTTGATCAGTCACTATCTCTCTTGGAACCCCATACCATGTGAAAATTTCCTCATAAAAAAATTTGCAACCTTATAATCTCTTGCATGCTTCATGGCCTTAACCTCTACCCACTTGGTTACACAATCAGTGCATACTAAGATATAAGATTTACCATTGGATGGAGGATCAATGGGTCCTACAAAATCCAATCTCCTTTTGTCAAATGGAATGATTACTACCTGGGGGTAAAGGGGAATCTCATCAGATTTGGTTGGCCGACCCATCCTTTGGCATCTGTCACACTTCCTTGTATACTTCCCTACATCCTTGTGTAGTGTAGGCCAGTTATATCCTGTGTTCAAAATCTTCATTGTTGTCCTCTTGGATGCAAAATACCCTCCACAGGGTTCATTGTGACATGCATGCAAGATATCATATGTATCATCTTCCCTCACACATATCCTCATGACATGGTCTAATCCAGTGTAGAACAAGCATCCAACAATCCATGAAAAAGGAAAAGATTTTTCAATGAGCACCCTTCTCTCTTTTGGAGAGAAATGAGGAGGAACTCTCCTTATGACCAGATAATTATCTATATCAACATACGAGGGTGTATGCACACTGATGGAAAATAAGTGTTCATCAGGGAAAGAGTCATCAATGACTTGATTTTCCTCTGATGTAGTCAGCCTTGAAAGAAATTCTGCAACAAAATTGGCCTTCCTTGGTTTATCCACAATGGTTATGTCAAACTCCCACATCAACAATAACCATCTTGCTAGCCTACTTGATATCAGAGGTTCATTCCTAATGGCTGCATGTTTAGTGTGCACAAAGATCCGACAACTTGTTATGTAGTGCCTGAATTTGTTAAGGGTATAGACCATTGGCAACATTTTTTTTTTGTCACTATATAGTTGAATTCAGCTCCCTACAGATTTTTACTGACAAAATAAATAACATTTTCAATAGCTCCTTCTTTATGTCCCAAGACTACTCCTATAGCATAGTTTGATTCATCTATATGAATGTGAAAAGGAAGCTCCCAATTACAACCCTTGAGTGCTGAAGCATGAGTTAAAGCTTCTTTCAAGTCAAAAAATTCCTTGTCACAATCTTCTGTCCATTGGAATTCAACATCTTTGGTTAGGAGAGTGTACAATGGTGCTGCCATTTTGTTGAAGTCTTTGATGAACCACCTATAATAACCTGCATGTCCTAAGAAACTCCTAACTTATTTTTGTTTTGCAGGTATAGGCAGATTGGAGATCACCTCAATCTTTGCAGGATCTACTTGAATTCCTTTGTGAGAGATGTGGTGGCCAAGGACTACACCTCCCTGCATCATCATGAAGCACTTTTCACTATTTAAAGATAGATTATGTTCTTCACATATCTTTAAGACTCTCCTAAGGTTTTCCAATGCTTCATTGAAATCAACACCATAGGTAGTAAAGTCATCCGTATAAATTTTCATGCAATCATGAGATATGTCTGAAAATATGCTAAAGACTACCCTCTGAAAAGTTGCAAGTGCATTGCATAAGCCGAATGGAAGTACTGAGTAGGAATGGGTCCCCCATGGATAGGTAAAGGTGGTCTTCTCTTGGTCCTTAGGTGCAATTTGGATCTAGTTATACCCACTAAATCCATCTAGAAAAGAAAAGTACTACTTTCCTACAAGTGAATCTAGAATTTGGTCTATGAAAGGTAGGGGAAAATGGTCCTTTTTGGTGCAACATTGAGCTCCCTATAATCAACACAAACTTGCCACTTCTCTCCCTTTTTTGGCACAATCACCAATGGAGACACCCACTGGCTATCCGAAATGGGGTAGATGAATCCTACATCCAACTATTTCTATAGTTCAACCTTTACAATTTCTCTCAATGCAAGGTTAATTCTTCTTTGTGGCTGCCTCACTGGTGTACAATCATCTTTGATGTAATTCCTATGAGTGCAAAGCTTAGGGTCCAATCCCTTCATATCATGATAGTCCCACAAAAATGCATGCTGGTGGGTCCTTAGTAAGTTTCTCAATGATAACTGTTGTTCTTCACTCAATTTTCTATTAATGTTTAGATATTTCCCCTCTGACACTTGCACTTGTGTAGTTATCTCTACCCTAGTTGCTTCACTAATACTTGGTACCTTGAGTTCATGTGGCAACAATGTATGAGAAATACCTATTTTTGCAGGAAGTTATGTTGCAGGAAGAGCGGGAAAAAGTGTCTTCACTGGATCAACAGAATAAACTACATGAGATGATGATGCTTCCTCTACTTCACAATGGCTTTGAATTATGTTATACAATACTTCATCTTCCTCTTGAATATACATGAAAGAGCTTCTGCCTAAAAACATAAGTTGTGCCACAAAATTAACTTCCTTGGCCTCTTCACCAACATGTGGCCATACATGATTATCCATTTCATGGGATGGATGAGCAGGAGGCTAGAGAACAAGCTTCTTGGTGCTCTTTCCATAAAAAATGGTCATGTCTCTTGTCTGACATCCAATATAGGCATCTGCTATTGCTAACCATGGCCTTCCTAGGATGATGGGGTACTCACCTAGTGTAGCTTTAGGAGAAAGAATTATGAATTCTGTTGGATACTCCCAAGAGTCTAGAGTTACCACAAGGTCTTCTACTATACCACCAAGTTTAACAATAGAACTATTAGCAAGCTACAGGATAGTAGGAGTAGGTCTCATGCTTGCAAAATTTAGTTGTTGCAAGATATCCTTGGTCATTACATTTATTAATGCTCCCAAATCAATCATATCATTCCTTATTTGGACCCTATTTATAACAAATCCTACCACAGGAATCCCTGGGTCATTATATTTGGGAACAGTCACTTTCCCAAGCATGATGTCAGCTAGCTGTCCCACCACATGAACTGTAGTGGGGTCTTTCTTCTTCCTATCTGGCTTCCTAAGGAATGCTTCCTTAATTGCTTTGCCATATATAGGAACATCTTTTATGGCTTGAAATAGAGGTATCTAGACACATATATGCTTCAACTAATCTAAAAATGTCAAAGGCTGGTTCCTCCTTCTCTTCCTTTTATTTCATAGTTTCCAACCTCTAGGGAAATGGTGGTTCTTGTTCAATCTGCTTGACTAGGGCTGGTTCAATATTTTTAGGTGCACTTGGTTGAATGGGAGTGTTCAAAGGCTCCTCTTCTTCCATAGGAAGCTTAGTGATAATGGGTGTGGAAGGGGCTAGCAAAGTAGTTCTTGAACGCAAGTGGATGTCACTTACACTCACAACATATACAGGGAATTGACTTTGATCAGTAGAGTATACTGGTTGCTGATGTGGTTTGTTATTTGGGTTAGGTGTGGGCTAAGCTGGTAGCTAAGTGGGTTTAAGTGTATTTGAACTTGAACTAGCAGGAGGAGGCATTATATCAGGTTGTTGGGGTTGAGAAGGTGGCTGTAGGTAACTGGTTGTCTAGTTTGGCCATTGCTGTCCTCCCCTCCATTGAGATTTTTGCTGCCAATTTCCTAGAGGTGGCTACCAATTTCCTTGAAACTGTTTCCAATTCCCTTGAGGTTGTTGCCACTGGAGTGGAGAGTTTTGGTGATTGGGATAGGAATTTGGAGGGTTGTTCCAAGGTTGTGGTGGATATCCTCCATAATTGGATAGATATGGGGTGCTTACCAGATGAATAAGAATTGAAATATGGCCCAACAAAAGAGAGTGGATCTGGTGGCATACCTTGTCTTGGAGCCCATGAACTCTTTTGTGCAATGTAGTAGACTTGGTCATCTTCACCTTGAATTGGATTCAACTCAAGTGGAATCCTCTTACTGTCAATATTAGCTACTATCTTGCATCTGCAGTCCTTCTTCTTTTGTCTGCAATGAGGGCAATACTCTGCCAACATTTCCTTTGCCTCCTCTTGTCTCTTCTTGGCCTAAAGTGTATCCAGCTAAGTAGCCAGATTGTTTATGATGTCTTGCTTGAAGTCTATCAATAAGTGAATAATATCCATCCTTGAAACTCCATTGGTAGATGACTTACCCAGAGAGGATTGATAAGCTCTCCCTTTCTTTGAAGCTTCCCTAGAATAGTTTTGACATATCTTCTTGATATCCTCCCAAGGAACTTGGGTGATATCCCCTCCTCCCATCAGGTCAAAGGCATTAGTGCAACTATCATTAATTCCTCTTAGGAAAAGAAACTTTTTTGATTCTTCATTAAGTGCATGGTGTGGAGATTTCTATAGGCAGAACAAAAACCTTGAAATGTAATCCTCCAGGCTCTCATCTTCCTTTTGATGCATCCTAAAAATGTCATCTCCCCTCCTGTCACTACCCCTACAATATTTCTTGTACTTCTCAAGGAAATTTGTCTTCATGTCCTTCCAAGTCTCCACAATATTTATGCCTAGGCTCATAAACCATCTTAATGCAGCTTATTTCAAGGTGGTAGGGAATAGCTTAAGCCTATGGGCATCGGTGGTATGGTCATAACTCCTACAGAGTATATCAAACTCTAACAACTATCAGGATCTTCTGTGACAAGTCCATAGAACTTAAGAAGGACTGAAGCCGGAATATTTTTGAGGTTGTCAACTTCATTTTGATGAGCAATGGGGAAAGGAAAAGCTGGTTGGTTAGGTATGTTTCTATTTGCATCGTCCATGCCTGCCTGATGGAGTTCCAAAACAAAGGGATTCTCAATTTGATTTTGGTCTTCAAAGGAAATTTTAGCATTGGTTAGATAAGGGAATGCATCAACAAAGAGGTGTGGCTCTTCTTCTTCTTCTTCTTCTTCTCTTGGTAGATTCTCATTGCTCAACTAACTAGAATGGATCAGGGTTATTAGGAAGGAACCTCCCATGAGTATCTCTCCTCCTTCCTCTATGCATACAGTATCAACTCACTATCAGCCAAATCACACAAAGAATTGGAAAAATAATAGTGGATCATTACTTCCCTAAATGAGGGGTATACTAAGAACAAACTTTCAAAAATACTACAACAAAAAAAACTATCAATGACTCCAAAGAACTCCCCAGTTTGACACCATCCCCAACAACGATGCCAAAAATGTTGGCCTCCTACAATGATTTAACAACTAAGTCCTTACAGTTGTAATATAGAAATTGGACATCTAATTTGAATAGCTATCTCAATCATCATGAAGGTGCATTTAACTTGTCAACCTAGGGATGTAGACTTGAAATGAGTCAGCACAATATGTGCACTAGGAATCCAAAGTAGCCATATTCATCCTACAGCTAAGAAAGACATAATTCTGAAAGTAAATTTCTTGGAAAGAAGTAATATAAGTGTTGAGCATCAACCAACAACTATACTAATTTGAAATGCATGACATAAATGAAAATCTGAGCAACAAACAGGAAACTACTCTATCTACTTTGGCTGCAGGAATAGTCACAGAATGGAATTCTAGTGGTTGCAGGAACAGACAATGCCATATTTTTAACTAATTGTTGAACATAAAGTAATAACTAAAATAAAGGATGGAATGCTCACCAAGTGGCCTCCCTTGGATGAGTATCCCTTTAAACAAATGTGAACTCAGATGCACAGACTTATAACTTCATTCTTCTCATTGGAAAACATGAATACAATTGAGTAACATTACTGGAAGAACTAAGAATGTGAATACATCATCATATTAATCAACCTTCTGAGAAGGAGCATTAGAGTCTTATTTATAAGTAGAAGAACTACTAACTTACTTCCTAGCAAGGTGGTCAACTCCAACAGATTAAGAGGAAGCCACTTTAGGGAAAGCATAAAAAGTGGAGAGGAGGTTATGCATGTGTGGAATTTGGTAAAGCATGTTTGCATTAACGCAGATCTAGCACAACAATAACTCCTATATTTTCTCAACAAACAATTAAGACCATTTACAAGGCGGTTACAATTCTTCAATTTAAACTAGGAATTTCCCTCTAGCTGAGAGTATTCCCTCCATTTACCTTTGAACGATCACCTTGTTGACCTTCATGGCAAATGACCAGCTAGCAGAATCTTCCCTAATTTTGTAGGCTTCTAATTGTATCTACATAAAAATATTAGTACGCACAATAATTGCATATTTGTAACTATCTTAAAGTAACATTCATTAATCCATATGTAAAATTAACATAGATAGTTCATATATCATGTCAATGTCATTAAAGATTGCAAAAATAAGCTTATGCCCAATGTCTATGGTTTTGAGGAAATATCATGAAAAGCTCAACATCCAAGTATCAAAGTCTATGACAAATACAACAAATGGATAATAAACTCTATCAAAATTGAGTCATAAATTGGACTCATCAGGTGCCTTGTAATGTGCAAGGTGGGGGTTCGACCCCCACCAATCCTTTTGATTGAAGACTCATAACCCAGTTGAGGGAGTGTGCCAATGGGGTGACACGTGGTGCCATCTAATTTGGCCGTGTGTCACTTTTCCATTCGCGGTAAATGACACGTCACCTACCACCCAAGAATGTACGGAACGCCACGTTACCCACCACATCAACGTATGAAATGTACGGCTGACCACGTCACCTACCATGTGTTAGGTTATGATTGGTCCACATCATCGTTTATACCATACGATCCGCTGAGTCACCATGCTGACATCATCATCCGTACCACATGGTCCACTTAGTTAACTGCAACTTTAACTTGTGATATCTCAGACGTATGAACTCATATTTCAACAAAACGAACATCATTGGGTTTGTGTCGTCGAGCTCTTTAATTTGACACTATTTTTGATGGATTATGAGATGATCTTTTTTTGCTTTTTTTATGGCCTTAGGTACCAGTTTGACCAAACTTTGATTGGCCATAACTTGAGCATACAAGCTCCTTTTGACATTTTCAAGTTGCATTGAATTTAGGATTCTGAGATCTTTATGATGAAACTGAATTCTAGAGCATAAGAGACACTTCAATTTTTAGTGACAAGTATCCCCATGGATCATTCCTCCCCACTGGAGAAATTTTGGACATCCAAAAGTTGCATTTATTCAGAAATTAAGTGAGGGAATGGCCTCCCCACTTGTCCTGTATCCTCTATCCATTTGTCCATCTAGCTCATCATCACAATCAAGGCTGCAATAATGTTGTTAAACATATGCATCATTCCATCACTTCCATAAGCATCTACATAAACTATTACAACCAGTAACCAATAACCACTGACTAATATCAAGTTGAATAACAATGCAAATACAAAAGTGAATGAAGCAACATGTCTATCTTTCACAACAGGAACATTTTTACCCAAGGGAACATGAATTCTTTCATTTACCACTTCCTCATGTCATCCTATCGGTGTATCCTACATCGGATTAGCCTTGATCACCTCAAGTTCATGTCTAGAATCACCTGGCTTGACAAACATAAGAGATAAGTCTTTACTTTCATTAATCACCCTTTTCAATTGCCCTGTGTTTGCAAGAGATCTACCAGTCTTGATCCTATGAGAATGTACAATATACCTGATGCTATCTTTAAACAAATGATACTAATTAAATTCCCTATAGAAAATAGCCTTCCGATGATACAAATATGGGGCTTACCAACACTATCCCGAATACATATAGTGGAACCACATCAAACTGCACCTCATCAACATACTTGTGATTGCGAATCTTAAAGTACATTGTCTTGTTACTTGCAACTCATTATTTTCACAAACCCAACATAGTGGATAAGGTCTCTGATGTAGTGTAGTTCTCAATCCCAAATTCCTTACAACATCTTTTGAGATGAGGTTAATTTGAGACCCACTATCTATGAGAGTATCAATTTTAGTGTGCTTAACAACTGCCCTTATGTGAAATAGCTCATTTCTTTTCTTATCTTCAGGAACATCATAGACTTGAGAAGAAGAAGCACAATTAACAACAGAAAAATTGGTAGCAAAATCCTTACCTTTCAGTCCCATTGCTGTTATCTTAGTTTCATCTTCAGACTCTGAGCCAAGATTCATAACAACATTTGTGGTTTCCTTCTTACCTTTCTGTTTACGAGCCCATTTCAGCTTCAATTCTAGATGCAACTTCTAGTAATGATTTGCATCATGACCATCCCTGCCACAATGAGAGCATGTGAGCTTATCCTCCTTAATGGTAGCTATCTTCTTCCCCTTTCCTGCATCTTCAGACTTACCTTCAGGCTTAGATTGCTTCTTGTTAGGATTCTCCATAAAAGTACTCTTACCTCTTGACTCCAAGTGTGTGGCCTAAACAAATACTTCATCTAGATTACTAGGATGCAAGAACAAAATAGAATGTTGTAGATAAGAGTGAAGACCACTTATGAACTTAAGCAATGTATCCTGGGTGTACAATGGAACATTCAATGTGATAGCCCTCTTCCTCAATTCATGGGTGTACTCTTGGACAGTTTGACCTTTCCCTTGCCTAAATTTTTTCCAAACCATCATTAACTATTGCATATGGCTTAGGGGATAAAATTGTTTCTTAAGAGCATTAACAAATTCTTCCCAAGTTAAACCGACTCTACAATGCTGTGAAATTTCTGCCTGAGTTCTACTCTCCCACCAGGTGAGATTTGTTCCTCCCAGCTGAAGAGTAGCTAACTAGATCCTAGAAGCATCATCAAAGAGATTTTGGACTCTACAATAGACTTCTACTTGTTGAACCTAGTCATCTAATTTCTTGGCATTCAATTCCCCACAATACTTAGGTAGATCAAATTTTACATTGAATTTAATTCTAGGCTTATGTGCACCTTTGAAAATATTAGAAGTAGAATTAGTAGAAGATGAAGGATAAGATGGAGATGGATTTTTTGGAGGCTCATCATCACCTCCTGGTCTTTTCCATTTGTCCTTCTGATCTTCACACTTCTCTTGCTTCAAAGAATCTCCTTTTCCATGCTTCTTTTGTTCCTGATTTTCCTACCTTTCCTGAAAAAGAACTTCTACCATTTCCTTCATTTCAAGAAAAGATTTTCAAAAACTCTTCTCAACAACTTTTGAACTTTTTCCAGTTTCCCATCCTTCCATCCTTGGCAAAGTTCTTCGTTTACCAATCTCAGGATTGTATTATGCAAGCGTGCCTTCACCTCACTATTTCCTGGATCATGTTATCATTCACCTCTGCAAACACTAGTCACAAAAAAGCTCTAATACCACTTGATTAGGTGTTAGGATCTAGGACTATTGCACATGAATAATAACTTTTACAATGATTAAACTGAAGATCTTGAAAACATGATTAAAGCACTTAGATAAACATAACCAAATTAAAGTGAAGAGAGAAAAGAGAGAGAAGACAACACAAGCTGATAACGGAGTTTTCCAAGATGGCTACGTCTCTGGGTCCTCTCCAACAGAGTGACCGATCCTTGATTATGCTCCACAAACAATTACAATGCTTTAACTATTACAAGTCTCCTCACAGCTTCCAAATGATAATGAATTACAAAAATTCCTCTCTTACAAGTACAACAAGCTTAAATGCAAGCTCCAAATGCACAAAGACAATAATTCACTATCAAAGTTCTAGCTCTCATCTCTTAGAAACTCTCTCTCACCATTCTCCACTTCCTAGAATGATTCTCACAAAGCATAAAACTGAACTTTGAATGCCTACACTTGCACTCTCACCCCTTTTATACATAAAATATGCCTTATTAAGGCTTAACCATCAAAACCACATGATAACCCCCCTTAACAATTCGTACATAACTTATTTTGTCCTATTATGGCCTTTGGTTCAAGTGGTTAGGGTGGTTTTTGGCCATATAGAACTACTTGGTTAGGTTTGGCTTAAAAATATTCCTTAAATAGTACACTGCTTATATATATTTATGAAAATTTTGGCGTTGTAACGGTGGTCTATTCTTTTGTCATCCGTGTGGTTGCGAGTTCAAATCCCACCGCGACCATTTTAACCCACTGTTTGGAATTTTCCAAACTCCAAAACCGACTGCTGCTCGTTAGGGGTAACGACAAACCCCATGGGTGCAACGACGGGGGCAGTGCCTTGTAATGTGCAGGGTGGGTGTTCAACCCTCACCAATCCTTTTGATTGAAGACTCATAACCCAACCTAGGGAGTGTGCTGACAGGGTGACACGTGGTGCCATCTGATTGGGCCATGTGTCACCTCACTATTCATTGTAAATGAAACGTCACCTGCCACCCAAGCATGTACAGAACGCCATGTTACCCGCCACGTCACCATAGAGAATGTACGACCACCATGTCACCTGCCATGTGTTAGGTTTCGATTGGTCCACATTGTCATCCGTACTATACAGCCTGGTGAGTCACCGTGCTGATGTCATCAGCCATACCACCTGGTCCACTTAGTCAACTACAAATTTGACTTGCGATATCTCGTATGTACGAACTTGGATTTCGATGAAATGAACATTGTTGGGTTCATATTGTCAAGCTCTTCGATTTGGCATTATTTACGACAAATTTCAAGATGATCATTCTTTTCTACTTTTCTGACGGCCTTAGGTACCAATTTGACCAAACTTTGACTAGCCATAACTTGTGCATACAAGCTCCTTTTGAATCCATTCAAGTAGCATTGGATTTATGATTCTAAGCTCTTTCTGATGACACTAAATTATGGAGCATAAGAGACACTTCAATATTTAGTGACAAGTATCCCCCTGGATCATTATTACCACACCATTGTGTTCGAAACGTAGCAACACTTGACATCTCATCAGTTCAAGAAATATCTAATACTTTAGAGATAATATTAGGTAAATCATTAAATGTTAATAGTTAATTGACTAATAAACAATAGACCTCGCTGATGAATGTGTTACAAGTAGATACAACAACCTTTGCATGGGATTATCATGACATGAAGGGGATAAACCCTAACTTGTGCATGCATAGGATTTATATCAATGATGGTTTTAAACACATAAGGAAACTCCAAAGGAGAATGAACCTTGTAGTTAGAGACAGTTAAATCAGAATTATAAAGAATTTATTGATGAAGACTTTATCTACCCTATCTCTGATAGTTAATAGGTGTCACCTCTAGTAATTATTCCAAAGAAAGGAGCAAAGTGAAGTGTGTAGAATACCGAGAACTGAATGCTACAACCAGGAAGGACCACTTTCCACTCCCCTTCATTGACCAAGAACTTGATTCATTAGCAGGAAAGAAGTACTTTTCCTTTCTAGATGGATTTAGTGGCTACAACCAAATAAATATTTCCCTAGAAAATCATGACAAGACAACTTTCACATGCCCTTGGGGCACATATGCTTATTTTGTCTTGCCATTTGGGTTGTGTAATACACCAGCCACCTTCTAAAGGGTAGTACTGAGTATATTCTTAGACTTTGCACACCACTTCATGTAGGTTTGCATGGATGATTTCACAACTAATTATGGGAATGCATATGATGAAGCACTTGTCAATCTAGAGAAGGTGCTAAAATGGTGTCAAGAACATAACTTATCCCTAAGTCATGAAAAATGTTTCATGATGATGACATAAGGGATTGTATTAGGATATTTTGTGTCAAATTAAGGAATTCAAGTGGATCCTAACAAAAGAAGTGATCTCAACACTCCTTGTGCCTCAAAGACAAAAAGATGTTAGAAGTTTCCTAGGGCATGTTGGGTATTACATGAGATTCATTCAATACTTTAGAAAACTTGCAACTCCACTATTTTTTTTAATGTCTAAAGATGTAGAATTTGAGTGGATAGATGCTTGTCAACATTCTTTTGAAGCACTCAAGGAAGCATTGACCAAAACCCCTATCTTGAGAGGACCAAATTGGACCTTACCTTTCCATATCCATACATATGCTTTTGATTTTTCTATAGGAGTTGTACTTGGGAAAAAGGAAGGCAACAAAGAGTATGCCATATATTACATCAACAAAAATCTACAAGGGTTAGAACTCAATTATATAGTAACAGAGAAGGATATGTTAGTAGTAGTATATGCAATCAATAAATTGAGGCATTATATTACAGAATATCCAATGTTCATACATACTGACCATACAACAATAAGGTGTCTAATGAACAAACCAATGGTTGGCATAGGCTTTCTAGGTGGTTACTATCACTTCAAGAACTTGAAATTACCATTGTGGATAAGCTAGGTAAAGCAAATGTAGTGGTAGATTTTCTATCTAGACTACCAACCAAATTAGAAGAATATGGTGTTGATGATTCTTTCCCAACACCTTGGTATGCAGATATTTCCAACTATCTTGTAGCAAGATAGATATCACCCCATTCTCACCAAGGGAAAAGAGGAAATCGGTTCATAATAGTTTTCCTTACTCCTAGATAGCTAGATACTTATTCTACATAGGCCCAAACAACATAATGAGGAGATGTATCAAAGAAGATGAAGCATATGATATCTTTAGAGCATGCCATGATGAACCCTGTGGGGGAAAATTTGCAGCAAAGAGGACAACTCTTAAGATTCTCAACATTGGCTACTATTGGCCAAATCTTCATAAAGACATAGTGAAGTATACTAGGGGCTATTCTAGGTGTCAAAGAATGGGAAGACCAAAAAAAAAAGATGGAATTCCATTGTAGCCACAGTTAGGTCTAGCACCATTTAACAAATGGGGATTAGACTTTATTGGCTCCATATCACCAACATCAAACAAAAAGAGTACATATTGGTATGAAAATATTACCTTACAAAGTGGGTGGAGGTCAAGGATCTACAATTTTCAAGAGATAGTAATGTGGAAAATTTCTCTACGAGGACATATTCACAAGATATGGAGTTACAAGAGAGATTGTGACAAACCAAGGGCCCTAGTTTACATCAGATCTGATCACAAAATTAGTTCAATAGTATGAGGTGAGACATAGGAAGTTGACACCTTACCACCCTCAACCTAATGGGTAGGTTGAAGTCACAAAAAAGGGAAATTGAAAATATTCTCACAAAGATAGTGCAAATTCATAAGAAGGATTGGGCAGCTAGGTTGCTTGAGGTAGTTTGGGCCTATAGGAGAACTTGGAAGACCACAACCAAATTTACACCATATGAATTGGTTTATGGGAAGAAATTAGTACTTCTAATTGAATTCAAATACCAAATATTGAGGACAACAGTTACATTAGGCATGGACTTGTCAACAACTCAGTAGGAGAGATTACACAACCTAAATGCACTTGATGAAATCAAAATGGAAGCCATACACCACACCAAAGTTGTCCATAATCAAAGAATCCATTGGAATGATCAGTTCATAAAGACAAAGGAATTTAGTGTAGGTGATTTATCTCTCCTTTACGACTTCAGATACAAAGACTATAAAGGGGAATTACAAACTAGATGGCTTGGTCCATATGAGATAAAACAAGTGTTTCCAAATGGATCGGTACAACTACATATAATTATTGACATCAGGTTCTCATTATTGGTTAATGGAAACAAATTGAATCTTTACAAAAAGCCATTGTAGAAGTATGACTTCCTTCTTTCATTAATTCAACAGTTTGAACCTATAATTGATAATTCAGTAATAGAGACTACAAGTTCTACAAATGAATCAGTGGATGAGCTATACAACTCACCAATTGATGTTTCACAGATATAATTCCATCACCTCTTTCAAATGTACACAATGAAAATATGACAAATGACATTTATTTTTTGGAATAGTCAAAGAAGTAGCAGGGACCTATAGCATTATGCCTAAAGGTGACAGTCTTTCAAAAGTGACCTATTACTACAAGCTCTTGCAACACTTATCTAACAGTCATTTCATATTACCACCACATCCATCACATATCTATCATTTCAAATTATATCCATTCATACATGCAACCATATATATTTCATTATATCCATTCACACGTATCATTTCCACCATCTTTCTCGGTTACCACATACCATGCATTCATTTCACCTCATCTATTTTGTACACTTTAAAACCTTTTCATTCCATCATTCACCTTGCATCATGCATATGCTATCATTCATATCAAATATCCTCTACACAATTTTCATTGCAATTATGGAAAGTCATTTCACATTTTGTTGTAGACAATCAACAATCACTTCACACAAGTTCAACTTCATTCCTACACATTTCTACAAGTACACACATTAAATTATCATAATTATCATAGTGATTATTGATTTTCAACATGTTTACACATTACTTTGTGCATGCTTCATATCTAAATTTATTTTCCACTATATTTCATTTAACTCTCTGCCAAAACTGTACCACTAACTGAGGACATTTAGTATCTTTAGTTGGGGGGAGATTTCCTTATTTTCTTAATCTTCAAAAACCATTTGCAAGCTTTTTTTCATTTTAATTTTCCTCTATTTTCAAACAATACAAGATCAGAGGAGAGAAAGAGAGTTAAAGGCAACTCAATTGAGAGGTTTCAAGAATACAAATATTGTGAAAGTGTAGTTGGAGTGACAGAAAGGGAATCAAGGAACAAGAATAGAGCAAAGTATTCTCATGGGTGGTGGAATTATTTGTAGATAACCAACATCACATACTCAATTGTTGGAAGATAGACTAGTATTGCCTATTTTTTGATAATATGGCTAGTTGGAGAACTTCTTGAAGCTTATAGAGTATAACGAGGTCATGACACAATAGTTTGTTGCCATATTACAAAACGATGAAGTAGTGAGAGTCTTAAGGATGGATGCCTCAGAAGCCACCATTTTTGAAGTATCCGATCTGCCACGGGAAGGAGAAGAATTTCTAGCTAGGGTAGATGCTATTGCTTCTAGGGATGAATTCAGACAGCTAGGAGAGAACCTAGACTCATCTTCTCAAGGTACTAAAAGGTTATCCTTACCTTGGGCTTGGGATTTGGTTGCTTCCTCCATAATTAAGTATTTAACATGCAATGGTAGGAAACCCTTGTTGTATACAATCCATTTTAAATTGTTGAGTCATCTTCATCATGATAGGTGCATGAAAGTCCCAAATTTCTTATATAATTTGTTGAAAAGAATGAAATTTGAGTATAAATGGAAAATGAACATTTCAACATTATCCCATTTTTTTATCATGTTATTGATAAAAATGAGTCTTAGGACTCAATTTCCACATGTTTCTTAGGAAAGTTTCCTAAATTGCAATAACATCAATAGTATCCTTGAAGAACCTATTGACCCAGAAATAGTAGAGGAACCTATTGTTTTAGAGTGGGAAATTCCCTTTGGATCCCATACTATGTCACCTACCTACAACATACTACAGCCAGAGTAGGGTTTGCAGGGCACTCAACTTGCAATCACTGCCAAGCAACCCACAATAGAGGATAAGGAAGAAACTCCTATTTTTGGAAAAACATAGAGAGCCGAGAAAAGGAAAGGTGGAACTTATTCTACATTTTCCATAGGGTAGAATAGACCCACAAGTCGGTCACATCACCTAAGAGGAAAAATTACAATGAGGGGCACATGGAGAAGATAAAAGGAAGATGTGGTTATAATTGAAACAAACTTAGAATCAGAGAGGAATTCCCCTGGTAATGTAAATACACCTATTGTATAGCTAGGGTACTACAAGTACCTTCGAATCTGATTCAAGGGATGGTTTTGTTGCAAGGAAAATGAGAAAAAAAACCCCAAAGAGCCTTGATTCAGAGGGTAATGAGTATACTAGTGAGAGGGATGACCATTTTTTGGAAAGAGATGAAGGAATTTTTGTCGAGAAAAAAGATATTGGAAAAAAATTATAGGAGGCTATAGAAAGGATAAATAAATTGGAATATTTTTTGAAAACACACCAGTAAAAAGACAATGAGAAGGAAAAAAGAATTAAAGAGTTGGAGGAAAGGCTTTATAAATTGAGCATGGTTCTAGGTTGGATGAATTGACACAACTTGCTATCGTAGAAGAAAAAAATAGTCCCACGGCCCAGTTCCTCCACTCATAGTTCCCTCTAGGAAAATTGTGGTGTCCTTGGGTGTGGAGTTGTGGAAAAGAACCCAAGAGTTATTTCAGGAGTGAGAAAAATAAAAAGCTAAATTTATATCCAAACATACCAGGGCACTTGAATAGAAAGAAGTAGAAATAAAAAGGTTGAAAGTAAAGATTAAAGAAGTAGCAAACAAGGCTACATAAATTCTAAAGTGCAAACCTCCTGCAAGAGTTTATGCATTATTTCTATAGGAAAAGTATTTGTGTTTTTAGTTCAGCTATTTGATTAGTGATTTTCCAATGTCAATAAATAGATTTTTTTGTTTTTAGATACTTTATCTAACTCTACACCAGATATGCAAGACTAGTTATGTGAGCTCTACTTACATAACTTTGTTCTCTCAGATCAAATTGAATGGAATCCATTGATATTTGTAGGGGATTTACAAATCAGAGCATTAGCCTCTTATATCAAGAATGAGCATCAGAAAGGTGAAAACTTACAAGAATACAGTGAGAGGGAGAAATCTATTGCTTTGTAGTTGAGGAAAGAATCACAAGACCCCAACAAAATAATTGATCATTGGTTAGAGTTTTTGGCTTACATAGGTATGGAAAGAAAAATAATGAGTATCAAGGAACATGACTTCACGAGGATGAAGCAACTAGCTACAAGGCCCATTAATCAAGCCTTCTAGTTTGTGAAGTAGAGATGGGAAGAACTAACCCCTGAATTAAAGAAAATGAACCGCACTCCTTGTATAAATTTATAGCCATTATTAGAAGATCTCATAAGTATATAAAAATTTCCATGGATAATGGACTGAAATGGTTTCCACTCACCTTTCATCCACATCTTCTCCTTTATCTAGTGTCGCATTGGATAGGGAAGAACCATTATGAAATAAAAACAATAGAGAATATGATGTTGGTAAAGATTTCATGTCAAAAAGGCTACTATCTGAGATAGGAAAAGGGATTTGATGTGGTGAAAAATTTCAGGGAGATGAATCTCCAGTACAACCTCTGGTCTTAAATGTTGGTTAAGGACAAGAAAATAGTCTAATTTGGGGGATGATGGGCCTAGTAAATAACTACTTTTCTTCCTTTTAGTTTATATATTTTAACATTTCAATCTGCTTATCTCATATAAAATCATGAACTATTATATCTTTTATGTCTTTTATGCATCCTAAACTAGACTTTACCATGTGAAAATATAATTATGATATGATGATGTTTGCATGGATAAATGTGTGAATGTTTATGAAAGTCAATATGATCATGTGTTAATTCATGGTTGATTAATGATGTGTATACTTTAGATGAAACTAACCTCTTGTAGACAAAAGAATTGTAGCCCGCAAAAACTAGATTGACTAGCCCACAACCTAAGGATTCTAGGTAGATTGCAAGGGGGAGTCCAAAACAATGAGAATGTGATAGTTCCAAGAAATAATGAAGGCGATCATTGAATTGGTCAATCATGAGTCACCATATCATCCAATAATACAACAAGAGGAAGAATACATATCTATTGATAAGGAAGCCAATGTGATAGTTTTCACAGGGCACGTCTTTGTCAAACCATTAGGGAAAATTTTCAATTCTATTTGTCTTCTTTTATATTTTTTAGTTGTGGTTTCAGTTGCAAAAGACTAGTCCTCTCCCTATTATGAGGAGAGTGGGCATGTGCATTTAATTTTTGTTTTTAGGACCCTTATGTAAATAAAACTCCTCTCGAGCCTATATATTTGAATTAGTGGTTGAGGAGTAGATCTAGTTAGAGGATATATTTTGGTAGTTCCAGTTTTGTTTTACAGACAATACTTCATTATTAGTTTTTTTTAATTTAGTTATAATGGATATGCACTCATGAATGAGAGATTTGTGAAGATTCTTGTCATGTTGTGAGAACTCAGTTATATGCAATAAAAATGTTCCAATTTACTATTATGATTAGTTGATTCAAGTAGCACATATTTAATTTATCTCGTGGGTACAATAACTCAAGCAAGGGCCACTCGAGGTGCTACTCACCCACCTCAATTTCTGTTATTAGATTAGAAGATTACATTTTTGCATTCATTTTGAGTAGATTCTTAATTAAATGTACATGAATCATATCTTGTATTATGAATTATGCTATATAGTGGGATATGTTGTTGAGGAGTAAATCTAGTCGCTAGTAGATGTTGATCATTGTTTCTAGTTGTTATTTATTTTTTTGTTACCAATTACGTGTTATTGAATAAGAAATATTTAGCAGATTCTTATCAGATTGTATGTAAGAGTTTAGAGTTTTTATGCAATAAAGAGAATTAGTTCATATCATGAATTGTTGTGTCAAGTAAGTAGATGTTGACAACTTCTATGGAAGCAAAAACTCAAGCAAGGTCTACTTGAGGTACTGCTAATCCACTTCATTTCTTTCTTTTAGATTAATTGACACATTGTTGAATTTAGTTAAGGCAGTTTCCCATTATATACATGTGTTGTAATTCATGCATGTGATTTTGTAGTTTTGGATTGAATTTTGAAGCTTCATTTGGTTTCATACTCCAAAGAAATTAGTTACATTTCTTTAGTAGTTAACAGTTATAGTCTTGAGTGATAGATACCCATAGCATAAGGTAGTAGCTTATATTTATTTCCCCTATTTTAGAAATCAGTGTTTCATTTCTTTTTCCATTTTTTACAGTTTTTTGTACATGTGTAATTACCTATACTCCATTGATATAGGATGTGTCAAGGATCCATGAATGCATATATTGTGCAAACACTGTATAAAGTTTATGAGTCCTTGGTTGATAATTATATGCAACCTTGTGATATATGAACTATTTAGTTGGGAATCCACCCTCTGAGTTGTGTGTCTACCTAGTATCACCAAGTTAATCAAAAATTAGAGAGGCTCTACATTTTTGGAGTTGTTGTCAAGGATGGTGCTAAGTTTAGGATTCTCTTGTGTATTTTCAATTTCTTTCAAGCTTTCATAGTTTAGCAATTATGTTTTCAATATTAGGGTACTTAGGTTTTATCTATCAACAACAACACGAGTTACTAATAATGTCCAGTAACCACTGATCTAAAGAGCCACAACCATTGCATGTAGAGCTAGTGAGATGCTCTAGGAATATTTCTCCCTTCAACATAGGAAGCATTAGAAGATATTGTTGAACAAAGTGAATAGAGTGAGGATATCCATAAAGAAGAATCATCCTTGACACTATTACCTACACCAAATATAGAGGAGACTTCTTGTATACACATAATCATTGTGGTTGATTCAATATTAGAAGATCCACCAGAGTATGTAACGTTTGAGCTCCCTATAGCCAACCAAGAAACAACTACTGCTATGAAGAACATACCTCCTTCAAAACTACTTTTCTGCTATGGGTTGGTCATAGAGGACCCAAAAACATTTCTTTTTGAGTTTGATGTGCTATGCTAGAGTTATGACTATACCAAACATGCCCTCAAACTTAAATTGTTTCCAACAACACTAAAAGATGATTCTCTAAGATGGTTCATGGGGTTGGGGAGAGATGTTGCTCCCAATTAGAATACAATGAAGAAAAAATTCCTAGAGAAATACCAAGATTGTTATAGAGGCATAGATAGAAAGAGGGATGGCATCTTCAGGATGCTACAAAAAAAGATAAATCATTGGAAGATTATACTGAAAGGTTTCAGTTCTAACTCAAGAAATCTCATCAAAATAGACTCTCTAATGAATCCCTGAAATCAATACTCTTAAGGGGAGTTAATGAGGACTGTATGGATTCCCTCAACCTCATCAAGGTAGGAGACATCTCACATTTACCATTTAATGAGATTTATAAATTATGTAGAAATTATTCTAGGTCCTTCACCAAGAAGACCAAGGGAGACAAGACCTCGTCTCTAAACAAATCATCTAATGGGGTATCAAGGGTGGAGCTAAACAATCTTATATCAAACATGAAGAAGGATATCATTATCCACTTGGCCACATAATTAGATACCATCCATATCAAGAAAAAGTAATAGGAAGTAGAAGCAACCCTCACAGAATACTGCCCACACTGTCGACAAAACAAGATCAATTGCAAGTGCAAGAAGTTGGCTAGTATTTCTAAAGATAAGAAAGGGTAGCCATAATTTCATGCCTTGGAAGATGAATATGGTCAATTTTTTTACATAGCTTAACACAAACCATGGCAGCCAAGACAAGGTATGAACCAAGATCCCTTGACCTATAACATGTCATTTTGAGGTAATAATACAAATTTCCCTAGGTGCAACCCTCAATATTGGACCAATGTGAAAAAATCACAATGGCCAATAACCCAATCTAATTGGAATTGAGAACAAAAGGGAATGTTTCCACCACAAAATTAATAAGGACCTAATTATAATTCTTAGTGGCCACCCCAAAAAAATCAATGACAACCACAATGGAAAAGAGGTCAGCAGTGGAAAAATCAAAATCTCAATTATTAATAGCCATAGTTACCCTTGTAGCCTCAATAGAAAGCCATAATTCCAAACCCAAAAATAGCTACACCATCACCACAAAGAGCACCTCAACTACTAGCACAACTTTCACCTAACCCAAATAATAAGCCTATCCAACAAGCTTATGCTAATGACACCATACAATACCCCACTTATGGGTTGAGGTGAGTGATTTACACCTCATATTAGGTAAAATTCTACTTAGGACTTCATCTCCTCACATCATAGAGTTGATTTATGAGGAACTCCCAGTAGAACCCATGGAAAAACAACCTAGGTAACTTGAGTCAAATAAGGTTAACCTAACAACCATAAGTCTAGAGCCTCCATTCCTTAAGAGATTAACAATCCAAAACATCATTCACAAGTTGAAACCGATCTATTGGGATAGCTCAAGGATGTTTGCATCAAGATACCCATCATCTAGGCCATTAAGGAAGTGCCCATTTATACCAAAACAGTGATATAGTTATGCCTCAAAAATCCAGGAAGGAAAGTAAGGACCCTTAGAATGTGTAGTGTAGAAAAATGTACACCTTTACATTTTAACACTATGTTTTTACCTTCTTAATTAATTGAACTTAATTAAGCCCCTAATTGACCCAATTATACATTTAAACGCCTAATTAATTTCATTTTAGAAGGGAAACCAACATTTAATCAATGCCTACACTTAATTACACATTTTGGAAAATGTGTGTCCCATGTTTAGGGCCTAGGACCCATTTTCCCAAGGGCGAACGGATCCTCCTTAAGTATTGGGATCCATTTTTTAGTATGTTTTTGGCAGCATTTTAATGATTCAAATTCAAATTGCAATTTTTGGCTTTTGATGTTTAATTATTGATAAATTAAGGAAACATCTATAAATACAAGGTCTTTTTATCGATTAAAATCTAACAAGTTAGAGGTGAACTTCATATGAGAAAATATTATTGTCAAGAGCATTGGAGAGCATATATACTAGTCAATTATTGTAGCATTCAAGATCCCATCATGATGTCAAGATTTATGTGTGTTCATGTATGTTTTTGAGCTAACATTGTGATGTAGGTTTCAAGTTTGCAAACATCAAATCAAGTGCCAAATCAAATATCCAATCAAGCCATTTCATGGAAGATCTAATCTTTGGATTGATGTGTTAGACTTCAGTCCTCTAAGGTCAACCATTAAAGGGTTTGGTGAGTTGCAAAAAACTAGAGTTCATTCATTATTCCTTCCATTTATGCTTTTATTTCATTATTAAGGTTTAATTACCAAACTAGGGTTTGACCAAGGCAAACCCTTATACACCAAAAAAAAAACATTTTTCTCCTCTTTGTGTGTTTGTAGATTTGTAGGTGAAGAAGGATTAAAATTGGATCAAAAGTTCAATTTTACAAAGTTGTCAAGATACAAAAAATTACCTACAAGTTTTATTTATGACTTTCTAATAGTCAAACCTAGGGGAATCAAAAGCTTAGATCCAACATCAAAGGACTGCAAAAAGAATTTTTAGAGCCTTGTACAAAGGCCCATATAAGTCTTGAGTAGGACACTTTTCAACACTTTTGGTGATAGGTGCATAATATCTTAACCTTCTTATATCTGATGGCTGGTTGTTGTTTCTAATATTATTATCATAATACTTCATGTTTCAAGTGATAGATCTCATAAATTGGATTGTTAATTCACTTTTATTCTTCTCCCAAAATTGATGTTCAATCATATATATTTTTTTTCATAAGGAAGTTAGGGCAGCAAAGTGTCCAAACTTAGGGTTGAGTCACCTTAAGGTTTGTAGGTCAATTATAATAATTTGTGATACACTCTCTCTCTTCCTAATGAAATATAAAAATTTGGATTTGTGATTAGGTGGACACCCCCTTTGTGCTTTTTGGCATAGGTCCCTCATTTCTAGGTCTTCCTATTCCTTTTCCCCCTTTTCTCTTCATTTCGTTTTGGTGAACCTAACTTTGTACATCTTAAATTCTGATTTGGAGACATTCAAAAACCTAGATATAGGTTTCTATTAGTGTGTTTTACATTAGTGTGCTTTGCATTGCATTTAGGGTTTAGTTTTGCATGTTTGCATCATTTAATTTCATAAAAAAGTCTAAAAATTTGCATTCATTTTGCACACATCTTACATTGTGGTTACATCAAGAGTATCTTTCAGTCATTTAGATTCAATTTTAGTTCAAAGTCGCATTCCAAAATTTGTCACTTTGCTCACTATTTATCACTATTTTCACTTGCATTAAGACACCTGAAACTAGAAAAATCTGTCATAGAATTCATAGTCTACAACCTGAAATAGAAAGTTCAAACATTAAAACAAAAACACGAACTTGCCTTTTCCAACCCCTAACCAAGGACTCATTTTCCCTTGGATGAACTTGTCCTTGAATAGGTGTTGTTTCAAATTTTTGGGTATCATTTTGTCTCTATTTGATTCATTGCATTCTATTGTTAGATTTGTGTTTTAGTTTCAAAAAATAAAAAATTCTATACTTTCTTGCATTAAGATCAATTGGTTAAATTAAGTGCATTGTTTGAAATCAAAATTGGAATTGAAAAGACATTATTTTCAAGTTCTTTTCACCTTAATCAGTCACTTATCAGATCTTAAATATTTCATTCACATTTGCATTTTAACAAGTTCATCATGGATATGTGTTTTGGTAAAATATGGGTGTCCTTGAGATCTTTAGAAGATGTTTCAAGTTGTGTTTGGTGATGACCCTAATGCAATTGAGCCCATTCATGAACCTTGACATCCTAATGAATTTCCCCATGAGGTGGACATCTTAGGCCAAGATGAAGATAACATGCAACAATTCATACAAGACACCTTTTGCAACCTTGAGAACAATGCATCCTTTCATCCATCCATAAAACAACCAAAACCATCTATAATACGATCACTTGATATGTTCAACCTTTTACATCCTAAAATTGAAGAACAAATCAAGCCTCAACCATCAATCATTAATGAAATTTTTCACAAGGACAATAGTGATACTCTTCTTTCTTATGCTCATCGAGTTACTGATACACCCATTAATTTAGAAGAGAGTTATGGTCAAGGCTTTAAGATTTTAAATAAACAAGGATGTGGCATAGTAAATGAGCATGAAATACACAAAATGTTAGAAAAAATACCATTTGAAGATACCAAGGGGTTAGGATATCAAGATCTTCCCCCCCTTGCACATCTCCTAAGGGAAAAGGTGTTCTCTTTCACAAGATCATTTCAAGAGACCAACTAATACCTCACAAGGATGATAGGGTCACCTTAGATCCTCCACCTCTACCTCAACAAGTTTCCCAATGAAGAAAAACACAAATTCCTTACAAACTCAAGAAGTTGCAATTTCCTTATCCTATGTCCAAGAATGAAAAAAATTTACACCCACTCCTTAATCAAGGACTTATAACATTGCCACCTATCAAAGAAAATCAAAAAGGAAAAAAGTACAAATATGTCTCATTGTCAATATCATAGAACTCTTGGACATAGTATTGATGAGTGTCGTGCCTTGAAGAGAATCATTAGAAAATTTGAACCATTTTCACATGAATATGATTATATAATCCCTTAGCAATTTATCACTTCACTCCTTGTCATGTGATAGTTGTAGGATCATCGTATGCTCACTGTTGCATGTTTTACATTTAAAAGAAAATAATTTTCTATATTGTAAGGAGCACATTCTCATCACCTACCTCAACTCATCCTTGTCTTGCACTTAGTGGAGGAAAGGGGTTAGATAGCCTTGTCATAGTATGACACTTTTCTTTGTCCCTTTGGCTAGTTTCCAACCTTCTGCCTATAATGAACAAGATTGGGATGCAAATGACCTATTATAGACTAACTCACATGTGCCATACTATTACTTTCTTTGTTTTATTTTCATGTTCTTTGTGATTGCATGTGTGTAATTTGATCCCATGTATCATGCTGATTGGCATGCCTTTTTTATGTTTGTGAACCTACTTTGGATGACCCTTATCACTCTGTTAGTGCAAGGATACAAAGGAATCAAATCTATCACAACATTTTTCTATATGTTGTAAACCTTTATTTTTTCCTTGTCTTGTGTTTTCCTTTTGGGGATGACACAAAGTGTTGAGACATTCAGGTCTCTTCCATGTTGACCCAAAATATTTTTTTTGGTTTTTGCTCTCTATGTGTCATTCTTTCTCTGTGCTCGTTGTTCCATGAATTATTTGGGGAATGATGATGGTTTCAAGCTTTATTATATCACTATAGAAAAGATATACATTGACCCTAGATCCATGTATCCCTTATGTGTTATCCTAGGATTGCATATGGGGGGAAACCTCCTTTCCATGACATAACTCTATTTTGGAAACATATGTTTACATAGGTCTTTCCAAATAAATATCTCATGTATTGGCATTTATCATTTTGCTACTTTAAAGTAATTCCTCACAGCATGGTGTTTAGCAATTTCTTTAAAGTGGGGGAATACGTGTCCACACTCATTGTTTGCTTCAAATTTTGGTCTTATTACTTCACGTGATGTGTCTTCTTGGTGGTGACATTGGGTTTGGTGTCAGGTTCAAGAGTGTGACCTTTCTTAGCATATAAAATTTGTCTTGGTGGTAATACTATGGTTTCCATTCCCTAAGGTGTGAATCTTTTATCCTCGACTAGTCCTCTCTTGGTGACATTAAGCACAATGTTCCCTAAGGTGAGACCTTTCATGAACTAAGAAAAACCCCTTTGACTATCCTATCCTATTGCATGTACAACTTTTTCATGACCACCAAGCATAACACAACTTGCTTGCCAGTGGAGCCTTTTTTTCATGAGTTCCTAGCATAATGCAACTTGCTAACCTTGTGGTGCCTTATCAAAGTTATCAAGAGGTATAATTTTTTGAATGGTTGGTGTATGGGAGCCTGTAGAATTGGCATGACTTTCCCATCAGCCACCTTTTTGGGGCTCACCTAGTGGACACCGAATTTCACTAGCCCTCGTGAGTATATTTTTTGTTTGCATAGTTAACAATGGGTTTTTACTTGTGAACATTTTTTTTTATGGACAACAACACAACCACAATTAGTCCATCCTTTCTTTTCTTTCTTTTTGCATTAATTTTAACATTGTATGATTGTGCATCTTGTGTTTGTTGAATAAAAAATACAAATGAGAGGGGGATGAATCATTTGTACCAAATTAAAACATCAAAACCCTCAATAGTAATCAGATCCACATGCATTCATTAAACCCTTAATGTGTTATAATGTTTAAACATGAAAATAAGATAATATAAATTGAAAAAACCAACACCATACACAAGAGAACACCAGATCTATGTGGAAAACCCAATGAGGGAAAAACCATGGTGAGGATTAGCTCATAATATAAGTAATTGCAAAACTAGTACAAAGAGGCTCATTGCTAGAATAGGAAACACTGTCTAGAATGACTCACATCCTAGGCCCACTGCCAGAATAGAAAGAAGATAGAAGATAGAATGTTACACAAAGAACATTATCTCAATGCAATAGAGATTCCACCACAACAGCTCCACCAACACTAGCAATATTCAATAGATCAATATACCTTATTAGCTCACTGCATTCAACAATCTTGCATTATAGATTACACTACAATTCACACTTCTACACTTAGTTTCACATCACAAAACTCAACACTATTCCACAAACCACCTCACATCAATTCACCTTGTATTTATACCATCCACAACTTGAAAAAAAATCCTCAATTCAGTTACACTCTTCTTTACACTTTACAAATTCAAATTAGGTTGGCACTAAACATTCTTGGGGTGGATAGAAACGAAAGTGGACCAATACAAAACTTAGTTGGGACTCAAATCAACTCTCAAATGCCACACTACACCTTCATTAATGCTTAAACATCTTTGAATGTAGTGTAAACACCAGGTCGGTTGTTACTCATGTAAATACCATTAAACTTTGAATTACATGCTTCCTCAAACCCAAGGACAACTTTCAAACCACATACCTTCATCACAATCTATAATATTCCTCTATTCTCTTGAAATCCATCAAAATCCTTCACACCAACTCACATCATTAAAATGTACATGCCCAGTACATTCAAACTACACTACCAAACACTACAACTCTGCAATCCAACTTACAGAGTACCAAACCATACATCCTCTTCACATAGGAAAGAGATCAACCTCATCAACATACCTTTAAAATCACATGACCTGAAGAATAACTAAAGAGAAATGTGGAGCAAGAAAATTTCTCCCAGACACCTCTATAAACAACATTGAAAAACCATTTCACACAGTGGTGAACATAACTTCCTCTAACCTTTGATCTAGAAGCTAAAATTATAGATATATAAACTTTGAACACCTCTATCCAACCTATCCAAACCAAACAAGTAGATCTTTAAGCTAGAAGAAATGCTAAGCAAAACCATAACACCTATATAAACTAGAATACCTCTACAACACCCTATTTCCTTATTTTATCAAATTTCTCAATATCCTTGACATCTAAACCATAAATAGAAGTTTATCAAAGCAACACCAAAGGTTAACAAAATCAACTTAACTGATGACAACATAATGCAACTAATCAAAGCAACAATCTCTTCTTAACCACTATACAACTATCATCAATGAAAACATAGGCTTGTCGACATCGATGAAAACACCTTCATACTTGCAACAATCTCCCCCTTTTTCATCGATGACAACAAAAGATGTGAAAAACCATCAAAGACACAATAGATATCTAAATGTACTTACTTCCTTTTCTCTTTTCTCTTTTCTCCCCTTTGCACAACTAGCTCATTATACTCTCTCTCCCTTTGATACTTTCCTTTTTCATATGACTTCTCTTTCTCTCCCATGAATTCACTTTCCTTTTTCACATGAATTCTCTTTCTCCCCCTTTGATATCAATGGCAAAGGATAAGGTATTTTGCATTGTTCTTCCCCTTTGACATAGAACCAAGATACTTGCAACTGCTTTGAATATTCCCCCTAGGAGTACACACCAATCAACTCATCAACCTCTGCATTATGACAACATAAATTTCATACTGCAACAATGTCATTACCTACTCCCCTTGAATGGTAGCCACCAACATCAATCCACACAAAGAACACTAGTAGAATTTGGCAAATAAATGACTAGGTAACTAAAACTTTTAGTGAAAAAAAAAAATGACTAAACTCTACTCATTTTTTATAACTCAGCTATAAATGAGTAAATAAATGACTAATTTGGTTGTTGACTAAAAAATTATTTAGTCACAGAAATAAAAATGACTAAATAGTTAGTCATCAAATCCAAAGTAGACAATTTTTTTTTAAAAACAATTCAGCCAAATATTGGCATGATGTATTGGTGTGATTATTCGCATTCATTACAAATTCATTCATCTCGCTTAATCTCACTTCATTCGTTCATTGTAGAACTCGCTTCATTCATTAACCTAGAATGGGGCATTTTGATTAGTTGTAGTAGCTACTTGCATGGGAAATAAGGATTCAGAGAAGACCTAGAGACTTCTAAAAAGGCAGGAAAGGGCAAGGAATTTGGAGTTTTCTGCAATGAATTTGAATTTGACGAGGCCCTCTATTGTGAAATCAGATTTGGTGATGCCCTCTACAGTGAATTTAGAGGTAATTTGAAACCCTCATTACATTAAATACAAATTCGAAATGCTCATTACAATCTACTGCTCTTAATAATGTTCTACTACTCTTAATAATATTTTTTTACAATCTTGCCACTATTTTGCTTCATAATGTGCTTGAGCTAAATATAATAAAATTTGAGTGTCAGTGCCAAATTAGAATTTACTCAAACAATTTTGATACATTTTCACTGCAAGCACAAACTGTCTTTGTGCAAAGTAAACATGTGCTAGATTTACTCATCACACATCAGGCATCTGAACAAAGATGTTTCCTGCTGCAACTTCTTCTACCTATGTAAAAATTTCCTTTGCAATATTGAAATGACCCCTTTCAGCTAGCACAATGGTTGCCTCATTTGTAGCATAAACATTTCTTGGTCTTTGTACCAACACTTTACAATATAGTTCTCTATCCTTCTCAAGATGTTGTGTCTCCATGTTTGGATCCATCCTCTCATTGCAAAAAGCTGTAAAATAATTTCAATTTCCAAGTGAAATGTCAACATAAGAATTCTTTGCATCTGATTCACTTTGTGCAACTTTAATTGTTTCTTTGCTTTAAGCCAAGCATCTATTTTTAGTTCCATTTTTACATGCATAGATAAAGCATTTGATGAGTTTTTATCCACCTTAAGTGTATCCCCAATCAATTCTAGGCTTGGTTGGATCTCATTCTGAGCTTGAGCGATGGCTACAAGACATAGATATGCATCCACATAATTAGGAAACTTGAACAATATTAGCCTATAGAATTTTTATTTATTTTTAGTATCATGTAGTTTTTCAAACAACCTATTAAGATTAAATAGTTTTGTGACTTTATCCCATGGTAACTCAAGTGAAACACCACCTTTTTCTAGTTGATGGAATAATTTCATATCCTTAAAGAGCACAGGAAAAACTGCAGAATTAGCACTGGGGCTTTTATTTACGAGTTCAACCCAAAATCCATTTTTGAATGCCTCCATAAAAATTTGTTGAGCCAACTCTAGTTCATCACACTAAAAATGAAGAACCCCAATGTTCTTTAATAATTGAATGGGTGTTTCTTCTCTACTCTTCTTTAGAAGAGACTTTGGCATCTTATGAGAATCTAAGGTTGCACTGGGTTCTGATGATATTAATAACTCACCCATCTTGATAAATGCATGGGCATCAGGTGGATCTATGTGAGTTTCCTTTCTTAAAATTTCCAATGCCTTCTCTGTCAACCCTTGTTGAGCATATATATGGCCTACAAATTTTAAGCTCACAGTTCTCATGGTGGACCTCCAAAACCTTTTCAAAATTTGTCTCCCAGCTTCAATTGAACCTATCCACAAAATCCTGTGGCCTCTGGATTTCCCTGACAAGTGGTGTCATAATCACCTTTACTATGATAAGATCGTGCAAGATTATAATATGAATGAGATTTCATGGGAGGGTGGTCAATTGAAATAAGAGTTGTCTCAGTCAACTATTCCAAAAGAAAATGTTGCCCTATAGTGAAGAAAAAATGGTTTGCTAAATGATTCAATGTCATTGCAAAATATGGGTATAATTCAAAGGCTCGACACATCTTTTCCAATCCTTCATGAACACTACCTTTTTCACTAACCGTGAGAATCCTACAAGTAAAAAATGCACAAAACTGACCACAAAGATTTATGCAGAGGCAGAACATCATTTGCTAATGCCTCCATAAAAGTTTGTTGATCCAACTCTAGTTCATCACACTCAAAATGAAGAACCCCAATGTTGTTTAACAATTAATTGGGTACTTCTTCTCTACTCTTCTTTAGAAGAGACTTTAGCATCTTAAGAGAATCTAAGGTTGTACTGGGGTCTGATGATATTAATAACTCACCCATATTGATAAATGCATGGGCATCAGGTGGATCTATGTGAGTTTCCTTTCTTAAAATTTCTAAATCCTTCTCTGTTAGCCCTTGCTGAGCATATATATGGCCTACAACTTTTAAGCTCACATTTCTCAGGGTGGACCTCCAAAACCTTTTCAAAATTTGAGAGAGAACTCTTAATTTCTCCCAGCTTCAATTGAACCTATCTACAAAATCCTGTGGGCTCTGGCTTTCCTTGACAAGTGGTGTCATAATCACCTTTACTATGATAAGATTGTGCAAGATTATAATATGAATGAGATTTCATGAGAGGGTGGTCAGTTGAAACAAGAGTTGTCTCAGTCAACTATTCCACAAGAAAATGTTGCCCTGCAGTGAAGAAAATATGGTTTGCTAAATGATTCAATGCCATTATAGAGTATAGGTATAATTTAAAGGCTCTATGCATATTTTCCATTCCTTCATGAACACTACCTTTTTCACTAACTGTGAGAATCCTACAAGTAAAAAATGCAAAAAACTGACCACAAGGATTTATGTAGAGGAAGAACATAATTTCCTAATGCCTCCATAAAATTTTGTTGAGCCAACTCTAGTTCATCACGCTCAAAATGAAGAACCCCAATGTTGTTTAACAATTGAATGGGTACTTCTTCTCTACTCTTCTTCAGAAGAGACTTTGGTGTCTTAAGAGAATCTAAGGCTGCACTGGGGTCTGATGATATTAATAACTCATCCATCTTGATAAATGAATGGGCATCATGTGGATCTATGTGAGTTTCCTTTCTTAAAATTTCCAAATACTTCACTGCCTGCCCTTGTTGAGCATATATATGGCCTACAACTTTTAAGCTCTCACAGTTGTCAAGGTGGACCTCCAAAAATTTTTCAAAATTTGAGAGAGAACTCTTAATAGCTCCTAGCTTCAATTGCACCTATCCAAAAAATCCTGTGGCCTTTGGCTTTCCTTTACAAGTGGTGTCATAATCACCTTTACTATGATAAGATCGTGCAAGATTATAATATGAATGAGATTTCATGAGAGGGTGGTAAGTTGAAACAAGAGCTATCTTAGCCAATTGTTCCACAAGAACATGTTGCCCTGTGAAGAAAAAATGGTTTGCTAAATGATTCGATGGCATTACACAGTATGGGTATAATTGAAAGACTCTACACATATTTTCAATTCCTTCATGGACACTACCTTTTTTACTAACAATGAGAATCCTACAATTAAAAAGTGCACAAAACTTACCACAATTTTTTTTCCCCATTTCAAACAGCAAATTGCCAAAAAAATGCATTTAAAACCTACAAAAAATGCAAATAAAATCACGTTGATTTTTATGCCAAAAAAAAAACCATGAGACCATAGCTTGTTGCTTACTATTATGCTTTGATAGATTTTTTCCAAGCATCCATAGATTTTTTGAAATCACCTGTTTTAGGCTTTTAGCCATAGTAGCAAGGTAGCGAGTTGTTTGATAAAATGCTTTGGTGGACATGTATGCAAAATGTGGTCGCACAGAAAAGGAAATGAACTTTGGAAAAAATGCCTCAAAGAAATGTGGTCTCATGGTGATGGAATTTCATGATGAATGCCATGAAAAGCGAAGTGTTATGGATTTTCATGGCATTCCATCATCATGAGACCACATTTCTTTGAGGCATTTTTTCAACCAGTTCACTGCCTTGTCTATGCTATTGCTTACTATTATGCTTTGATAGATTTTTTCCAAGCATCCTTAGCTTGTTCGAAAGCACTTGTTTTAGGCTTTTAGCCATAGCAACAAGGTAGTGAATTGTTTGATAAAATGCTTTGGTAGACATGTATGCAAAATGTGGTAGCATAGACAAGGCAGTGAACCTTTTGAAAAAAATCCTTAAAGAAATGTGGTCTCATGGAATGCCATGACAAGAAAATGCAATTGGAATCTACTCCTAGTTATTAGTTATGCAATGTGAAGTAATTGCATAACTTCTTAGGTTGACTTTGTAAATACTATATTGTAATTGAAATTTTGTCATCTATCAACATCAAGTTATTAGTTATGCAATGTGAAGTAATGCTTTGAGTTTGAAATATGTCCAATGCAATGTAATCAATAATTTTAATATTGTGTACCTTGGAATTTATCCTTCTCTAAATATGCAAAACAACTTAAGAATGCAAATAATAAAATACCAAAGACACCTCAAGATTAGCCAAAAGAGTGATAAACAATAAGGAAAATGGACAGAATAAGACACAAACGATTTCACCTTCCTTGCTGCTGATTTCTCCTTGATTGGCCCTTGCTTGGAATGATTTGTGTGCTCCTTAGATGATTGCTTGAATGATTAAAATGCAAGATTCAATATGCAATATGATCAAGAGAGATGGTTAAATGATGGCAAAGGATTGAGAATACAAATTGACAGCATTTAGTTGCAAGATTGCTAAGTGTTGAAAATGCCCTTGAGGAGGGGGTATTTATAGGAGAATTTGAATTCTCTAGAGAATTCAACGGTCAAGATTGCTCCAACAAGGCCAAGATGAAGGGCTATGGTGGGTTGAGAATCCACAAGCCCTCACATCTTGACATGTGGAGGGTGAAGTGGCCAAGGGGATATGAGATGGAGATGAGGTGTCAAGAAGGTACATGAGGTGGAAAAGGACATGCACCTTGGGGAGTGAGGAGATTTCCTTAAAAAGGGATTTCTTGTCCCTAAGTGGGATTGAAAGAGACATTTGAGGAATTTTGGAATTCCTCAAAAATCTACATGGGAAAAGGAAAGGTGGTTGGGGACATAAAAATTCACATTCCTAGGATGATCTAGAGGATAAAAGGTGGGCTCCAAAAAGGTGGGACTTGGTCACATGTGGAGATTGTGACAAGTCCAAAGTTCTAGAAGCTTTGGAAGAATGGAATGTGAATTAAAAATTCACATAGGGAGGAGAGAGACATGGGATAAATAAATGAGAATTAAAAATTCTCATGGGAAGGAGAGTCAATATCTAAAAAGGAAAAATGGAAGAATTGACCAAAAAGTGGTGCTAGAAATAGTTAATGACCTTGGTTAAGGTTGTGCAAACATTGGATTAGGCTAATTAATGGAAAATTAGAGGCAAGTGGAAAATGTAGGAGGATGTGACATTAATCTCTGATTAAGAGAATGCACATCATAATCATGAATTAATTAAATTAATTCAGATTAGAGCAAGGTTATGGAGGATGTGACAAGGAGAGAGAAAGTAAGGAATTTTAAATTGATTTTAAATCAAAAGGGGAAAATGACTAAATTAAACAAATTAGCGTATTTATTTAATTTAGAGAGGAATAAGGAGAAAGATAAAGTATTAATTATTAAATTAAATACTTTACCGTTATGAGACCAAAGGTATAATATTAATTTAATAAATTAATATTAATATGGTAGACGGAAAGGTGGTAAATTTAATCATATGGAAGTGATTAATTTTAGATGTCTACATTTTGCCCCTCTTCGAAATATTGTTAGGATAACAGTGTTTCGAAGAAAAATAAAATGCAAATAAGGCAAGAGATGAAGGATGGTGATGCCCTTGGCGTGAAAAGGTTAATGATGTCCCAATGACTGAGTTGAAGGAATGGAGGAATGGTAAGAGGGTATGCCCCCTCGAGAGGGCGGTTGGGGAAGGAAAAAGGGGTCCCCAGATGACGTCTCGATAGGAAGGAAAGAATGATACCGTTGGATAGAGCTCGGAAAACTAAGCAATTTTGGTTTTTGAATGGAGGTGATCTGACACACGGTTTGCGAATGGCAGCCTCGGGAAGTTTGGGATTAGTTAGAGGAATAAAAAGTTAAATAAAAGGTAAAAAATACCTTTTTGGAGGAAGGGGGGTTAAAAAGGTAATTTAAAAAATTACCTTGGTCATTTTCACTGTAGCAGTTGAGAGAAAGAGAGGAGAGGAGTGAAAACCAACGAGGAGAGACGATGCCGACAGACAATGACACTGCGATCGTGCACCGGGCAGACGGAGTACGAGCAATGTACAGCGGGGGCACAGGCGGACAGCATGTGAGTAGCAATAAAAACCCTCATATGTGATTTACGCATTTTTTTACGTAAAAAATTCAAATTTGAAAATGTGGGTTTTGTTAGGGACGAAAATTAGCAAAGTGGGTGCACATTAGTTTGCGTTAAAAAAGTCAAATTGAGGAGAATGCAGCGGAGGGCAAGTGGGGCTGCCCTTGTGCTGAGGCGGAGCCACTCCCGTGCCTTGAGGCGGTTAAGCCGCCACGCTGCCCAGTCCGCCTGTGGAGGCCCGCTCCCTCTGCCTTGGCCCGATTCCCGCTCTGCCTTGAAAACTTGGGCCTCAAACCACCTGTGAGAGGCCGGAGCAGCTCCTGTCTTGGTAGTTCCCTCCCGCCCTGCAGGCCGCCACCTACTTGTGGGAAGCGTTCATTAAGCCACGCGAAGCCCGATTCAAGTAAAGCCCGTGAGCATCCCTTGACCAAGCACATAGCCGCCAGCGGGAAAGCTGACGAAGGGGAGGCAAAAAGTAAAAAAATAAGAGAAACGGAAAAAGGGATTAATGGTAAAATGCGCATGTATGCAGAGCTTTGAGCGACTACGAGTGCACGAGCGGCGGTCGGAGGTGTTGGCGGTGACGAGAGCGGCGATGAACGGGGAGGACCAGGCGGCGTTGGATCACGCAGGGTTGGGGCATTGTGTGCAGTTTCCAGTGGTGAGAGCCCATCCGGCGATGCTGACAGCATTGATAGAGAGGTGGAGCTCAGAGACATCGACGTTCCATCTTCCTACAGGGGAGATGACCGTGACATTGGAGGACGTGTGGCGTATTTTGAGACTACCGATTATCGGGCGGTTAGTGAGCGAGGTGGTGTCTACCGGGGCAGTGTTAGACGAGACTTTGAGAGTTTTGTTTGGTGATGTGAGGTTGCCCCTGGTGAAGGGGCAGTTGGATTTGGATGAGTGTTTGACTATAGGGGTGCCAGCTTTACCATTATTCTTGTGTGGATTGATTAGTGGGATACTGCTACCAGACGGAGCGGACGGACATGTAGCCTACGGTATATGGAGGTGATCCGCCACATTATTGAGTGGCGGGGGGGACCGTTTTCGTGGGGTTCCTGTGTATTGGCGCAGCTGTACAGGGATATGCACGAGATCTGCTATCGAGAGATCTCGAGTGTGATACATGTGACATTATTGCAGATTTGGGCGTGGGAGCATATTGCCGTGACTAGACCGGTAGTGGTGAGGGAGGGGACAGCGGATGATCGTGAGCCCGTGGCTTGGGAGTATGGGGAGGAGAGAGGGTGGATTTTCTACTATGAGATGTTGGGTGATATGGAGGGGTGGAGGAGGGTGTTTGATGAGCTGCGTTCGGGGGAGATAGAGTGGCGGCCATATAGGTTAGGTCAGTTCAGGGGATGGTCAGATACAGGGAGGCATGAGGGATATTTCCTGAGCCGATGTTTTATTATTGGTACTCTACCACGCATAGTAGAGTCGCATCGACCAGACAGAGTGCTGAGACAGTTTGGGAGGATACAGGATATCCTGATGGCACCTATCCTATATCAGCGGTATAGCAGAGAGATGCCATGGGGAGGCCACATATCACCAGCGATGGCCAGGGCATCATGGATGGCAGCAGGACAGGAGGCTTATCCAAGGAGGACAGGAGGAGAGCAGGTACCAGTGGTGACTGAGCGGTATCAGAGGTGGTTTCAGAACAGGTTATGGGAGAGGATTACGCCTATTCATCCTAGGGTGAGGGTGGTAGGTGTCGGACCAGCGGAGGAGCCCGAGAGGGATGAGAGAGAGCCGGCAGGCAGAGCTGGGAGGAGGAGGAGGAGACATCAGAGACGAGACCGAAGAGAGGGTCGGCAGTGGGAGAAGGGGCAGCCACAAGGAGCCCAGGAGCAGAGGGTGGACAGAGAGGGTCAATAGCAGGAGAGGGGGTAGCCACAGAGAGCCTAGGGGTAGAGGGTGGGCAGGGAGGGTCGGCAGCAGGAGAGAAGGCAGCCACAGAGAGCTCAGGGGGAGTAGAGGGTGGAGGTTGTGGAGGTGGATGATATGGAGGAGGTGGAGGTGGTAGGTGCGAGGGGTGCTGCAGAGGAGGGGAGGAGACAGTTTGCGGTCGGTCGGCATGGGCAGCCACGGCGGTTGCGGGGTTTGGCCATCGGTAGAAAGTCATGAGGGGCATCCAGGAGGGGAGGCAGAGAGGAGGAGGAGGTGAGGGGCCGAGGAGAGGAGGGGGTCCTACGACATCGATTCGTGGTCGAGAGACAGGGAGAGGCGAGACGATTTTGGGTTCGCCGGATTGTGGAGGATCAGGAGGAGGGGCAGGAGCAGGGGGATAGGGAGCAGCCAGCAGGTGGGGAGGGGGAAGGGGAGGATGATGGGGATGATGGGATAGAGCTGGTGGTTGGGGGGGAGGATGTGATGGATGTAGACAGAGATGTGGCGGTGGAGGATGCTGCAGCAGCAGAGGCATTAGCGTTAGTGCCTTATGTACTAGAGGACCCCATTGTACAGGCGAGAGGGGCGGAGGCGAGAGTACGGATGGCAGAGCGGAAAGTGAGGGCTCTGGAGGCTGAGCTAGCCAGAGTAGAGCGGGAGGCATTGATAGATTATGACGCCATTACTTTCCAGCTAGCAGGAGCAGTGAGGGAGAGGGACAGGGCACAGGAAGAGGTGCAGAGGATATAGAGCGAGCTGACTAGTATGACATGGGACCGCGATAGGTTATAGGCAGAGGTCGTGGTTTTATAGGCCAGGGGGGAGCCAGAGGAGAGGACAGGGCAGGTAGTTGATTAGGGTGCAGGGTGCACTAGTCAGTAGTCAGGGGATCTTCAGCGAGAGTGGGACGAGCTTCAGGACAGGGTACATTGTCTTGAGCAGGCACTTGGAGATATGGGGTTGATGTAGGAGAGGGAGGCCACGGCAGCAGAGCAGGCACGGATTATGCGGGCCGAGAGGGACGCAACACAGGCACAGGTACAGGTGATGGAGGCAGAGAGGGATGCGGCACAGGTGCAGGTGCAGGGTGAGCGAGCTGCAGCAGAGGTAGAGATACAGGCATTGCATAGGGGGAGAGATGAGGTAGTAGCAGAGGTAGCAACTCTCCGGAGAGAGAGGGATTTGGCAGAGCTGCGGGCACAGGCTTTCCAGAGGGATAGAGATGTAGCAGTGGCTCGGGCACAGGGGGCTGAGAGGGAGAGGGATGCAGCAGAGATGCGGATGCAGGCCCTACAGGCAGAGAGGGATGTTGCGATGGCTCATGTTCCGACAGGTCAGGGTGTGGGTGGGATGCCCGAAGCAGATGTGCAGATGGTGGAGAGAGAGAGGGATAGATTACAGGCGGAGTTGGCACAGTGTCGGTTAGCTCAAGAGGCCTGGGAGCAGGAGAGGAGAGCTATCACCAGGGATCAAGACAGATATCGGCAGGAGCGGAATTTCTCTCGGGTACAGGTTGCGGAGCGAGAGGAGAACGCGAGAGAGGTAGGATTTTGGATGGCCGCATACTACTATTCAGTTCCAGACCCGTCTCAGTGGTTATTCCGTTATACCAAGCAGACACCTCAGATGCCAGCGCCATCTCAGTCATTGGAGACACGGACACGTGGTTTTAGTGATTCACCAGGTGTTTCACCAGGCAGAGGAGCAGGACCTGAGTCTCCACAGAGATCAGACGTGGGGAGTTAATTTGGGAGGTGACAGGCTACTGAGTTTTTGACAAATGTAGGATGGAGTGTATAGGATTTTTTTGACAGAGATCAGAGATGTTCTATATCTCTGGATTTTGTATTTTATCATGTGATGTATGATGGACATGTGATAGACATTATATTATTTTGATATGGGACAGTTCTTATTGACACCATATAGTATGTTTCCTTGTATGATGGTTGATTACATGCATGCGTATATGGTATTACATGTTTATATGGATGGACGCATTGGTTTATTGATGCTCATGGGTTGGTTTATTTTCATGGATGATTGGAATATGAATAATGTTATATGGATAATCATGCTTATGCTTATTTATGCTTATGCGTTGGTTTATTTATGTTTATGTTTATGATATGAGATGTTCATGTGGATGAGCAGATATATGTATTTATGGAATATGAATAGTTTTATTGATGCATGGTGATATGTTATGTGTACTTATGGGATCTATGGTGATTTATATATATGGATGCTTAGTGAATGTATTTGTCATGTATGTATATGTGTACGATGGATTTTGTATGAATATTTTATATATGCAGGATGTGATGTATTATGCGTCTAACATTTTGTGATGCAGGTGCGATGTGTGTATGGGCCTAACATGTGGTAGTGCAGGTGACAATGGATATATGGACAGTATTTTTGTAATTTTAGAGGAATTAATACACGGCCATAAGTGTCAATAAGAATTGACATGATAATGGGAGGTGGGTATGGGGTGATTGTGAAGATGGGTGTCATTTGACATCTGTCAAAAATTATCAGTATCCTGAGAAGAGGGGCAAAGAATGAGGGAAAGTATTGCACAACCAAAACCATAGGGTGAGTGTTAATGCAATGATTATGAAAAATGCAATCCTAATTCAATTTAGCATCTTTGGAGCACTGGTTTTTGCTATAGCATAAGACATGACTCACCAAGGTATGGAGGACCGAGGTAGATTAGTGTCTAATGCATGAGAGAAACACGCCAGACAAGAAGGTTATCCCAATACCCCAAGCACAAGCACGAAAGACTTTAGTCGGGTCTGGTATTGAGATAACCACAAGCACGAAAGGATGCCCCAACATAACACAAGACCTCCAGGATCTTGGTGGGTACTATGTGGGACAACCAAAAAGACACAATCAAGATATGCCCCTATGTGGACTAATCAAAACACGCCATAATATGATGGATTATGGCGGCCTTGACAAGTGATTATAGGGAACTCAAATGATAAACAAAAACCAAAAGCATCAAAAGGTCGCAATCAATTTCAAATGTCCATTGCCATAGGATCAAGGGGATGGATGGGATTGATGAGGTCTGTTAGGAAGGATGCATCCTGCTGAGACCTATGATGGATACTACATGAAAAGATCGATATGATATAGGATATTCAAAATTGATTAGATTCATTGGTACAAGTGGGTCTTGCTTGTTAAGGATCAGCCAGATAAAGGCATAGCTTGATGACACAAGACAAGGGAGACAAGCCACAACCTAAAGACCTAGGGGCTCGTGGGCTGATCAAAGATTAGCCTTGCCTACGTGAAAGCGCAGAGCCCTCGTAGTTCAGGGAAAAAGACCATGGATAAAGCGGAAAGAAGACAATGGTGACCGATGATGAAGGACACAACAGGTGATAGACCAATGCCCCGGGGGAGGATCAAATGATCAACCTTGCCTACGTGAAAGCGCAGGGGCAACGTAGTTCGATAAAAAGACCATGGATAAAAGCGGAAATAGGACAATGGTGACCGACATAATGGGTGGTTCTACATGACGACACGGACTGACCGACAAAGCGAAACAAAAGATAGAATCTCAAAGTGGGATATAGAAAAGCTCAGGGTGAGGGATAGGTAAGATGGGTCGTCCAATACTCAACCAACAAATACCAAGCAACCTAGGCTGATGTGGGTGGAGATGATAGTGCGGATGACAACATAAAATAACTAGGATGCCAGGTAGATAATGATTAAGCCCTCCATGGATGACGCCTGTTACCAGGTTTTCACCATCCATACTTATCCAAGGCGCCACCAAGAGGTGGTTTTCACCATAGGACGGATTTATTTATCTTTACTATTTTTGGATTTTATTTTATTTTTTTGATTTTTGATTTTTTTGATTTTTTCGGATTTTTTGATTTTTTTGACTTTTTTGAGAGGGTAGATCAAGCGAACTTAAGCGTGGAACCTTTTCAGATGGATAATATTGACAGGTTCGTCAAGGGGATCTCCTTCCAGAGTAGTCAACCTATAGGCTCCAGATCCATATTTGACAGTTATGATATACGGCCCCAACCAGTTTGCCTCAAATTTGCCTTTCTTGTCGCAGTCTTGCTGCGTATGCTGATTTTCCTTGAGGACAAGTTCACCAACCTAGAATTTCCTGGGGCAGACCTTTTTACTGTAATGACGTTTGAGCCGATTCTGGTATACTTGTAGGTGATCATAGGCTCGTATTCTGCGTTCATCCAGTAACTCTAGCTGTGCAAGCCGTGCAATGCGAGCATCTTCTTCGCTGATGAGGTTCTTCAAAGAAATTCTCAATGAGGGGAGCTCAACTTCGATTGGCAAGACGGCTTCAGCACCGTATACTAAAGAGTATGGGGTGGCGCCCGTTGGGGTACGGATGGATGTGCGGTATGCCCAAAGGGCAAGATGAATGTGAAGGTGCCAATCTCGTCCAGTGTTATTGACAACCTTTTTCAAGATGCGGATGAGGGTCTTGTTGGTTGCTTCCGCTGACCATTACCCTGAGGATAATAAGGCGTCGACCAACGATGCTGAATATGGAAGGTATCGCAAAGGTGTTTCATGGCTTGATTTTTAAACGGCTTTCCGTTATCATAAATGATGGTGGATGGGATACCATATCTGCAGAGAATATGGTAGAGGATGAATTTAGAAATCTGAGTGCCGGTGATTTGTGAGAGTGGCATTGCTTCCACCCATTTGGTGAAGTACTCAGTTGCGGTGATGATGAATGTATGGCCGTCGGATGATGGTGGGTGAATCTTGCCAATCACGTCAAAACCCCATTGAGAAAACGGCCAGGGTGCTAGGAGAGGCTGAAGATCTTGCGCTGGAGCGTGGATCAAATCCACATGCTGTTGGCAAGGGAGGCATTTCTTCACAAATTCCCAAGCATCGTGTTCCAATGTAGGCCAATAGTATCTAGCCCGTAAGATTCTTTTGGCCAGAGCCATACCATTTGAGTGAGCCCCACAAATACCACCATGTACTTCCGTTAGTACCGTTTGGGCCTCGGTCTCATTTAGACATCTCAGGAGGATTCCATCATACCCGCGACGATAAAGAATATCACCAACGATGATGTATCGGGACGTTGGTTGCATGTAAGTTCCGGGGGTATGGTATTATCACAGAGGTAAGTATATATGTCTTGGTACCACGGGGAGGCGGGACCCACAATATCGCACACCATGTCAGTTTCGGGAACATCATATGCAGGGATTAAGAGTTGTTCAACAAGGAACTCACACTCTATCCGATCCTTGGGCATGTCAATCAAAGAACCAATAGTGGCCATGGCATCTGCTACTTTGTTCTGCACCGGAGGGATTTGGTCAAACTGTATGGAGGTGAAATATTTCTTGAAATCGTCCACCATGCGTTTATAGGGTAACAGTTTGTCATCTTTTGTGAGGAATTCATCATTAACTTGTTTGATAACCAGCAAGGAATCCCCAAAGACTTTCAAATGTGTAATGTTCCACTGTTTTGCAATTCTAAGGCCGGTGAGGAGAGCTTCATATTCCGCCATATTGTTGGTACAGGGAAACGCTATCCTAAATGATTTTGGGATGTAGTCACCTTGAGGAGTGACTAATAGAATTCCTGCCCCAGACCCATTGTGAGTGTATGAGCCATCGAAATATAACGTCCATGTCGGTGCCTCTGTCACTGAGTAGATTTCTTCATCCGGGAATTTAGTTTCTAATGGGTAAGCATCTACCAATGGTGCTTCGGCCAATTGATCAGCAATAACTTGTCCTTTTATAGCTTTGCGCTCTACATACTCGATGTCAAATTCACTGAGGAGCATGACCCATTTGGCCATGCGGCTAGTCAAAGTGGTTCTAGATAACAGATACTTCAAGGGATCAATTTTAGCGATTAACTTGACTAGGTGACTGAGCATGTAATGGCGAAGTTTCTGTGTACTGAAAACCAGTGCTAGGCAAGTTTTCCATAGGGGAGTAATTTAACTCATAGCCAACTAGTGTTCGGCTGATGTAGTAGATTGACCTTTCCTTGAGTGACTCGTCATGCTGCGCCAATAATGCCCCCAGTGTGAATGAGGTAGCAGAGATGTAAAGCAGGAGGGGTTTTCCTGGAATAGGTGGCATCAAAATTGGCGGATGAGCTAAATATTCTTTGATTTTATCAAAACCCATTTGACACTGCGGAGTCCATCGGAAGGTTGAATCTTTCTTCAAAAGATAGGTAAATGGTTGACATTTATCTGCGAGCTGGGCGATGAACCGATGGATGGACTGCATCTTTCCCTGGAGACTTCTTAACTGCTTTAGATTGCATGGAGGCGGCATGTCCAGAATAGCCTTTACCTTGGCAGGATCAACTTTAATACCTCTGCGAGAAACTATGAAACCCAACAATTTCCCTGACGTGACCCCAAAGACACACTTTTTCGGATTCAGCCGCAACTTATAATGCTCTAACCGCTCAAATATCTTCTTCAGGATGGTTGGATGTTCTGCTCATGTTTTGGACTTCCCTAATAGGTCATCAACATATTCTTCCATGATGATATGGATGAGGTCATGGAAGATAACTGTCATGGCTCTCTGATATGTTGCCCCCGCGTTTTTGAGACCGAAGGGCATGACATTGTAACAAAAGGTGCCCCAAGGAGTTGTGAAGGCAGTTTTGTGTTGGTCTTCAGGTGCAATTCGGATCTGGTTATAACCGGAGAAGCCATCCATAAGGGACAACATCTCATGCCCTGTTGTTAGGTCGACCAACATGTCAATATTAGGAAGAGGGAAATCGTCTTTTGGGCAGGCTTTGTTGAGATCCCTGAAATCCGTACAGACCCGAATATCTCCGTTGGGTTTGGCAACTGGAACTATATTGGAGATCCATTCGGAGTAGTCAATTGGTCTGATAAAACCCGCATCCAGTAACTTCTCTAATTCCTTCTTAACCAACAATGCGACTTGCGGATGCATCTTACAGAGTTTCTGCTTGACAGGTTTGGCGTCTGGGTGAATGTCTAAGTGATGGACCACCAGAGCAGGGTCCAAGCCTGGCATGTCTGAGTATGACCAGGCAAAATTGATGATTCCTTCTCGGAGTAACTGCACAAAGATCGAATACTCTTGTTCGGAGAGTGACTTGGCTACATAGGTGATCTTCGGACTGTCAGCAGTTCCCAAATTAACTTCTTGTGTTCTTCAATTAGGATGGATGATCTGGCGGATAGTTGAGTTCCCATAAGGGGAAGATGAACATCTCCATCTTCCGGCACCTCTTCGAGGTTTTCGCCTTCAGATGCATCCTTTATTTTTACTTTTTCCAGGTCAGGAAGTGCCTCAGGGAGGTTTTCACTAGATGACCTCTTTTTATTTTTCTTATTTTTATTTTTGCGACTAGAGTGTTCATCTTCCCCCAATTCCAAAGGTTGACGTACGTGTTCGCAGACATACTGACCGGTGTGGTGTTATGTAGGTCCCAGTCAATGAGTTCAGGGTGGCGAAGGGATAGGCTGATGGTGGAAATGGATAGACATTCGAACATGGACGACAAGTCAGTGTGATCGACATCATCGTACGCATGTATGATGGATTCCTCCTCGGGTATGTCTGCCAATGAGCCCTCGTCCATGGTGATACTATGAGAAGTATTAGATGATGTTGCGAGGCTTTTCTGTTTGCTATCATACCCAATTCCTACCTTCTTTGGTGACTATGGTGTATCAATGGGTTGCAACCGCCCTTGTTCCTCTTTGCCTAGGCCTCTACCTTGATAGTTATGCTTTTCCATGAATTTTGTTGGCCAAGGATACTTTTCTTGAAAATATTTCTTTAGAGGAGTTTCTGGTTCGGGCTCTTCTCGGTATACCCATTGGCTTATGTCTTCCTCTGGTGCATCGACCTTGACACTCGGAGATCTGAAAGTGGTAGTAGGAATGTTTTTACCGCTGAAGGTGATGATCTTGTCTTCCCTTTGTGTGGCATGTGAAGGTTGACCGTACTCATGTGGTGACAGTGGCATGGTGGCTACATTGAGAGCTGTATGCATCTCATACTCACCGCACCCTTTGTCAATGATTTGGACTCTGGTGACTGAAGGATTAGTGGCGGAGGATGGAGTGGTGATTACGGTGGATGATGGATTGGAGGATAACGACTGGGATGCCCCCATTTCGACCCCAGGACAATAATGTAAATGGGGAAAAGATGCTTCTAAAGCTCGACAATACTCAAACGGTTGGGGGTCGGCATAGATGGTGACCTCCTATCCGTTGACTGAGAATTTGAGGTATTGATGGTATGTGGATGGGACGGCTTGCATAGCATGGAGCCATGGGCGGCCAAGGAGGAGATTATACGGTAAGTCCAGATCAAGGACATGGCAGGTAGTATATTGGAGCACAGGTCCCACTTGGATAGGGAGACTGATGATTCCTTCTGAATTTCTCTCTGCATTGTCATAAGCTTTGATTGTAATTATCTGGTTGCTTAGGTCCACTTGAGTATACCCTACCTGTTTTATGAATTTCAAAGTACATAAATTGAGGGCAGAGCCATTATCTACCAAGACCCTTTTTATTTTATGACGGGCGACTATGACTTCGATATGTAGGGGGCGGTTGTGATTGACGTCAATGTTGGGCATATCGTCTTGGTTGAAGTGGAGGTGATGAGACAAGGCCAAGTGTCCCACCAAAGCTTGGAATTGTGTGGGGTTGATGTCATTTGGTACATGGGTTTCCTGCAAGGCTCTATTGAGGATTTCTTGATGCGCCGGGGAAGACTTAAGCAAATCCAAAATGGATATATGAGCGGGGGTCTTCCTTAGGTGATCAAGAATGTTATATTGAGAGTTTACAAGAGTGGGTTGGATGGGTGTGGAGGCTGCAGGGACGGTGATGCGCGCTCGTCGTGTAGTCACAACACATTGAGGGTCTTTGGCTTTAACGTGTATCATGGATACTCGGGGTTTGACCTGCTCAATGTAATGAATAACGCCTTCATAATTGAAGGGCACATTCTTGTAATTCACATTATTGGTGCTGTTGTTTTGGGGATGACTAGTGGAGGTGCTAGGACCTTGACTATGGTTTGGGAAGGCGTTTTGATAGATTTGCAGTTGAGCATTGGACGACGAAGGTTGACTGGGGTCAACCTTGATATCTCCTCGATCAATGAGATCTTGGACATAATTTTTCAAACCCTGACACTTATTTAACGAGTGTCCCTTGATCTTATGGAAGTCACAATACTCATTTTCCTTAAACCATGTTGGCTTAGGTTTTGACTCGTCGAATGGCTTGGTGACAGGGTATGCGATGGGGTAATTGATTTGTAACAATTTATTAAAAACAACACTCAGGGGTTCACCCAATTGGGCGTATTGACGTTTGGTGTTCCCCCGATTATTTTGGTTTGACTGTTGAGGGGGATGAGGTGCCCCCTGTGGTATAGATATGGCATTGGGTATAGACTGCTGTTGCTTTTGAGATGCATTAGCTATTTGGACATGTTTGGTGTCGGTCACTCCATCATTTACCGCATTCTTGCTCTTATTCCAGAACCGTGGTTTATCTCCAGATGACCTTTCTTTATCATGACTGTGTATTTTGATGTGTCCTTTAGCAATAAGGGCACGTTCAAGGATGGGTCCTTTTTCCACTATTTCTGCGAAAGTGGTGACACAATGTAGTCTAAAGTTGTGGGCCATGTCAGGATGAGAGTTTTCCACGAAAAGAGTGACCATGTCCTTTTCTTTCAAAGGGTTCTTCATTCGACTAGCTAATGCACGCCACCGTTGGAGGTAGCTGGTAAAGGTTTCTCCATCACGTTGTTTCTCTTTCAGGAGATCTAAGGTGTCTGTATCCTTTTGCAAATTGAAAGAGAAGTAGGATACAAACTGCTCTGATAAGTCTGCAAAAGTTTTTATAGACCCCTTTTCGAGAGTCATGAACCAATCTAGGGCATGGCTTGCTAGGCTTCGTGGGAACAAGCGCAAGAGATAGTTATCATTGTACATGACTTCTTGACACTGTGCATAAAACTCCTGCAAGTGAGCCTTAGGGTCTTTGTCTCCCTTGTATTTGTCGAATTTTGGAATCTCAAAATGTTTAGGAAATGGGATCAACGAGATGGAGGGATCAAACGGATATGGACATATATCTTCAAATTTGAATGATTGCTTAGTAGACCCGGCTTGAAGGTCCTTAAGTGCGGCTTTGATCTCCAACAAGTCTGAGCTAGCTGGTGGTGGGTTGGGGGGATATTGATGATAGAATGATGAAGGATCTTGCTGAAAGGGCGTCGGATTGTTGAAATATGGGTTTGGATGATTGGATGATGACATGGTTTGCTGGTAAGACGGGGGATTCTGTTGACATGGGGGTTGTTGTTGTGGGGCATAATATGGATTTGTTTGATAAGAGTGTGGGGCAGGTTGTTGGGAAACTTGGATGGGACGTTGCGCATTGGTTTGTTGGTATTGAGGGTATTGGCTATGTTGTGATTGTTGGGAAGTCGCATAAAACGGTTGTTGGTGAAATTGTTGTTGATTATGATAGTAGTAGTGTTGTGGAGGTTGTTGTTGTGGCGTCGAGTGTTGTATGGACTGAGGTGGGATAATATGTTGTGGTTGGACCTTTGGACGCAAAAGGGATGCGAGAAAGGGAGATATGATTTCGGCAGTAGGTTGAGATGGATTGCCTTGTGATTGGTAGGATGGTTGTTGTGAAGAGGCCAAAGTATTGTGTATAAGTTGTTGTAGATGAGAGGGCGGAGGTTGTGTAGGCGTATTTTGTAAAGGGGGTTGTTGGGTAACGCTCAGAATGTTTAGCTGAGGTGTGCCCTGTGGGGGTATTTGAGGCGGAATGGTAGACTGGGGAACCTGTTGAGGTGGTATGTTGGTGGTCCCAGGAGGCGGAAGCGATGTAGCAAAGGAGGTGCCCCCAATGTTGACTGTAGGTGGGTTTGAAGGAGGGGGTGCGGTTAATGTTAATGGCGGAGGTTGTGGGACGTTTTGTGGCATGCCATAAGCAAAAGGATTATTGGGATCAGGCCCTTGAGGTCCACCTATAGCTGAGGTCGAAGTGTGTGGGGGATAATTAACCTGGTAAAGAACGGCATTGCCAAATTCAGGTTGGTGCCAACCCTCGACTGGAGGAACATTGGAGAAGTATGAACCTTCGGGTGCATTTTGGGACTCTTGGAGTACGTTAGATGGGGTACCCCTATATTTGGACAAGTCAACATTGGAGGGGGGTTTAACACCCTTCTCAATTAAGTGGGCCAAGATTTCTTCCCCATGTTTCTCAAGCAAATGGTCAGTCATTTGTACATTGGCAGGATTACTAAAATGTTCCTCAAGTGTGAGTTCAGGTTGATTAACCATACTCTCTTCACCGTGTGGCGAGTTATTCTGATTCTCAGTATTGGAGTGCGATGAAGTACCGTTATGGGGATCATGAGTGATGTTGGTACCTTTGTTAGGATCTGATGAGGTGTTTTTGGGATCTTGGGGATTGTTGGATTGGACATTTTGAGCTTGACGGTCGGCCATTTTCTTTGCCTGTAAACGGGTCTGAACGGGCATGCAAATGCTAGATGAGCAGGTTAATGTCTTTGTCGAATGATTTGATTGTGATGGGGTTTGGATTGGATCCAATTGGATTTCAATTAATCGGATTGGATTTAGATTAGATTTGGATTGGATTAGATTAGATTTGGATTTCGATGGGATTTGGATTTGGATTTGACTGGATTTGATTGGATTTGGATTTGGATTTAGATTTGGATTTGGATTGGATTTGATTGGATTTGATTGGATTTGGATTTGGATTTAGACTATTGGATGGTAAGAGATGAGAGGGAGACCTTGAGTTTGATCAAAGGAAGTTACCCTTAACAACCAAGAGCTTTAATAGATTAAGAGGGTGATTACGACACCGAATCCACCTTAAGGTAGGAATGGATTGATTGGGTCGAAGATGATAACTTACGCCACCGAATTCGCCTCAAGATGGAGGCAAATTAATTGGGGTCGAAGTTAAAGACCAATAATCAAGTTCAAGCGCTATGGTCAATTTGGGTAACCGCTTTGTAATACAAGGTTAGGACGGTTTGGTTATGGGTGATGTTTGGAGATGCAAATGGTAAGAAATTATTGGTGGATTAGGGGGAAATTAGAATGAATGGGGGATTAAGGATAATTGTGGAGAATGTATGGGGATTTAGAATGGTTGAACAAAAGTTTGGAATAATGAGACGGGGGTTTAAAATGGTCAAATGGAGGTTTTTGGAGGTTTAGAGCGATAAAACGGAGGCTTGGGATGATAAGATAATGGTTGGAAATGGTTAAATGATGGTTTAGAGGCTAAATCAATCCAAATGGGGGCAGTTTTGGGTGTTCAAGAGGGAAAATTCGCCCCTCTGCAGCAAAGATCGGGGCGTTGACAGCAAAATCAGGGGCGTATACAGCTTTCTGTAGTAAATCAGGGGCGCTACCGCCTTTCTGCAGTAAATCAAGGGCGCTACCGCCTTTCTGCAGGGGCGTAAACAACTTTCTACAGTAAATCAGGGGCGCTACCGCCTTTCTGCAGTAAATCAGGGGTGCTACCGCCTTTCTGCAGTAAATTAGGGGCGCTACCGCCTTTTTGTAGGGGCGTTGCCACCTTTCTGCGATGAGACAAAGTTTGGTTTTGATGGAAAAGGCTATGGAAAGGACACAAAATGATAAAACAAGTCCAAAGTATCAAAAATTTGATAGATTTTTCACAAGAAAACACCTCAAGCAAGCACAATCCTATGATTAATATTACGGGTATGGCAAGGCAAAGTCTTAATCTAGGATGCACAAGGCTTCTAGGGAGTCCTCGATATATAAATTAAGTGAGGCTGTAGTGAACACTAGTCAGTCACAAAGCGTGAGTCGGGAACCCCAGCGAGATACTGAAAGGCTCGGACCAACTCTTCACGTCTATCTAGGTATCACCCTAGCTTTGACGCTCCGCCAATTATGACGCAACTGGATTGGGGTACAACTTTCATTCTCCCCCCTTTATATACCCCGCCAGTACACGTGGTTGGAATCGTCCCTTGGGGTGATGAAATCCCCAAGCAAGTCCCACTAAAAAGAAGACACTAACTGTTTCCAACTACTCCCCAGGCTCACACGAAGTTCAAGGGGAAAGCGAAAACGAATTAATATCCCCTTGGGTAATACAAGAACAAACAACAACAGCAAGCAATGAGGTTTAATCCCCCTAATTAGACTATGTTCGAAAATAGCAAAGACAGTTTTTGAAAATCTGATCAAATGGTTGGTCCTGCAAGCAAATGTTAGTTGTCTTCTTCTTCGCTCTTTGATCAATAATGCCCTAATATGCTGCAAAACATCAGTGAAAAACAACAATATTCTTTCCAGAACAACGTTAGAGAGTTATCACGTGAAAACAATAAAAAACTAGAGCAAAAAGGAAGCCAAAATGCCTATTTTACCTTCCAAACTGCGCTGTTTTTGGGGCGCTGCCACCTTTCTTGGTATTTTGCCATGCTACCAGCAGCAGCACAGCTACGTGGGAACCTAGCAGCCTCTCTGGTAGCTGCAACTGCCTCACAGCAGCACCTACGTGGAAGCTACGCCTTTCTGTGATCACCAGCCTTTTCTTGGCTACCATGCCTAAATAAGAGCCTTTCTAGCGATGCTTGACTATTCTTATGCTTCTGACTTTTCCTGCAAAATTCTTAACCAAAAAGGACGTAAAATGCAAGAACCCGTTTGTGGGTCCCACCGGGCGTGCCAGAAATGTGTACCTTGGAATTTATCCTTCTCTAAATATGCAAAACAACTTAAGAATGCAAATGATAAAATACCAAAGACACCTCAAGATTAGCCAAAAGAGTGATAAACAATAAGGAAAATGGACAGAATAAGACACAAACGATTTCACCTTCCTTGCTGCTGATTTCTCCTTGATTGGCCCTTGCTTGGAATGATTTGTGTGCTCCTTAGATGATTGCTTGAATGATTAAAATGCAAGATTCAATATGCAATATGATCAAGAGAGATGGTTAAATGATGGCAAAGGATTGAGAATACAAATTGACAACATTTAGTTGCAAGATTGTTAAGTGTTGAAAATGCCCTTGAGGAGGGGGTATTTATAGGAGAATTTGAATTCTCTAGAGAATTCAACGGTCAAGATTGCTCCAACAAGGCCAAGATGAAGGGCTATGGTGGGTTGAGAATTTACAAGCCCTCACATCTTGACATGTGGAGGGTGAAGTGGCCAAGGGGATATGAGATGGAGATGAGGTGTCAAGAAGGTACATGAGGTGGAAAAGGACATGCACCTTGGGGAGTGAGGAGATTTCCTTAAAAAGGGATTTCTTGTCCCCAAGTGGGATTGAAAGAGACATTTGAAGAATTTTGGAATTCCTCAAAAATCTACATGGGAAAAGGAAAGGTGGTTGGAGACATAAATGTGAATTAAAAATTCACATTCCTAGGATGATCTAGACGATAAAAGGTGGGCTCCAAAAAGGTGGGACTTGGTCACATGTGGAGATTGTGACAAGTCCAAAGTTCTAGAAGCCTTGGAAGAATGGAATGTGAATTAAAAATTCACATAGGGAGGAGAGAGACATGGGATAAATAAATGCGAATTAAAAATTCTCATGGGAAGGAGAGTCAATATCCAAAAAGGAAAAATGGAAGAATTGACCAAAAAGTGGTGCTAGAAATAGTTAATGACCTTGGTTAAGGTTGTGCAAACATTGGATTAGGCTAATTAATGGAAAATTAGAGGCAAGTGGAAAATGTAGGAGGATGTGACATTAATCTCTGATTAAGAGAATGCACATCATAATCATGAATTAATTAAATTAATTCAGATTAGAGCAAGGTTATGGAGGATGTGACAAGGAGAGAGAAAGTAAGAAATTTTAAATTGATTTTAAATCAAAAGGGGAAAATGACTAAATTAAATAAATTAGCGTATTTATTTAATTTAGAGAGGAATAAGGTGAAAGATAAAGTATTAATTATTAAATTAAATACTTTACCGTTATGAGACCAAAGGTATAATATTAATTTAATAAATTAATATTAATATGGTAGACAGAAAGGTGGTAAATTTAATCATATGGAAGTGATTAAATTTAGATGTCTACAAATATAAACTACAAAAATCTATTTTTTACAATTCATTAGTTAAACTCTCTATTTTATTTTCTCTCTATAACTCTATTGCTATGGAAATGCCTTTCAATTAAAAAAACAATTTTTGTCTCTTAGTCTACAATTTTTTATTGCTATGTGTAGAACATTACATATGGAACAATGTCAAAGGTTGAAATACCATGCATTTGATGATAGAATAGCTGATGAGAGTGACATGGAAAAATATCCATGTCCATGTAATGACTATCTTGGTGGAAAGGTGAAAAAAAGAAGTCAAATTTATCAACATATGATAAGATATAGGCATAGTGGTATAAGCCCTTGGAATTTCAATTATTATGAAGATATGATAGAATGGAAAAGTGTGAGAGATGAAGAGGCAACAAACATAGATGAAGTGACACCAAACATAGATGAAGTGGCACCAAATATAGATGAAGAGACAACAATGTTAGATGGAGGGTTTGAAGTTGATTGAATGTTGAATGAGGGTCTAAATGATGATTGGGCCAAGTTGATGGAGGATGCTTCAAATCCTTTGTATGCTAATTGCAGGTTAAGTCATTTGACAACAATCCTTCAAATTCTTAACTTGCAAGTGGTGTTTGATTAGAAAAATGAGAGTGTAGATCAATTATTGGCATTATTAAGTTTGTTGTTACCACCTGACTCCACACTGCCAACAAAATGGAGTCAATGTAGAAAGGAAATCACTAAGCTAGGCTTAGGGTATGAAAACATACACACATGTGTGAATGGTTGTGTATTATTTCATAAGAATCTTGCAAGTGAGAGTGAATGTTTGAAATGTCATGAAGCGAGGTATAGAGAAAGGTTGAAATCAGTTGTGGTTCCTAGAAAGGTTCTTTGCCACTTTCTGGTAATCCCACGATTACTCTAAATGTATAGGTGTTGAGACTTATGCAATAGCATGCCCAAAATAAGAGCACTGATGGAAAAAAATGGCACATGCCTGATTCTAAGACGTGGATGGAATTTGATAATAGATGGCCTGATTTTTCTCAAGATCCTCGTAATATAAGGTTGGGTTTGGCTCTATATGGGGTGAACCCATTCTCAGATCAAAGTACTAAATGGTCAACTTGGCCAGTGTTTTTAATAAATTATAACTTTCCTCCATGGTTAGCAACTAAACCATTTTTCTTAATGCTATCATTGATTATACTAGGAAAGAAAAGTTTGACTTTAGATACAATTGATGCTTATCTAGAGCCATTATATGATGAGCTAATGGAATTGTGGAAAGGAATTGAAGCAATTCAATCTTTAAGGGATGGTCATTCAATCAAATTCACTTTAAGAGCTTCCTTATTGTTTGCAATTCATGATCTTCTTGCTTATGACACATTGTTTGGTCTCAATGTTCATGGATACCATGGATGTCCTACTTGCAAATTTAAGTATTTTGTGAGGCACTCAAGAAAATTTGTGTAAGTGTATTTATTGTGGACATCGTGCTTACCTTAAAATGGATCATCCATATCATCAACAAAAAACACAGTTCAATGGTGAAGAAGAGAATCATGAAGCACCATTGCTAATAACAAGTGATTACATTGCTGAGAATGGATAAAAAAGAATTTCATTTATTGAAGATGATGAGATTGTTGGTATTAGATATGATCCATGTAATGAAAGTAGTGTAAAAAGGTTGTGCGTAGTCTATAAGTTTCCATACTTTAAGGATATAGCCATTAGGCATACTTTTGACTTTATGCACATTGAGAAAAATATAGCCTATGCTATTATAGAAATTATTTTTGGTGCTTTTGATACTATTTCATCATGTGAAGAATTTCTACAACTAAAGATTCATTAAAATATTTGGGTTGAAAAATATGATGATGAAAAATATAGAAAACCAAGTGCTCCTTATGTTTGGACAAAGGAACAACATGCACAATTCTTATGGTTGATGTATCAAACTCGCTTTCCCACTGTATATGTAAGTAGTAGTATTAGAAGCCAAACTGACATTAATGGCTTAAGAGGCCTCAAGACCCATGACTATCAATTCATAATGGAGAATATTTTACCTATTGTGGTAAATATATTAAGTTTTCCAAAGGGTCCAAAATTGGCAGTTATAAGGTTGGGCCTAATATTAAAGAGAATGAGTTTACATGTATTAGATCCTTCGAACTTTGATAGATTGAGGGAGGAGGTTGTTGAAGTCCTTTGTTATTGGAACGGGAATTTCCACCAACAATATTTAACATTTCTATACATCTTTTGATACATGTACAATATGAACTAAAGCATTGTGGCCTGATAAGAACAAGATGGATGTATCCTATAGAACGATATATGAAGGTTTTGAAAAAAATTGTTCGTACTAGGGAAAAACTAGAAGGCAACATGTTTGAGGGATATTCAATGCAAGAGGCCATGGGATTTTGCGCATAATATATGAAGGATTTAAAAAATATCAATTGACATGTATGGGACGATGACGAAGAAGACATAGTTGCAAGTGAAGTATCAAAAGGAAATGGATGTCGCTTGAAACTATCACATCAAGAAAGAAGTGTGATACATGCCTATATTCTTCAAAACACATCTTCATTCGATAAGTGGCACAGGTAAAAAAAATTAACACAATAATTTATTTACTCAATTGTATTTACACATTTATATTATCAATATTACTATTTGTATGTTAATATTCTATGTAAAAAATATGAAGAAGACAATCAAGCTTGGATGCAACATTGACCTTAAAGGCGCAAATGTCATGTTGATTTGATTGGAGGTGATTCTTTTCCAAAATTTGAAGAATGGATTGCTAATCCAGTCAATGATGCAAAAGAAGAAGGTCAAGATATAACAATGGAGGAAAGTGAGATTTCACAATCTCCACATTTATGGGCTACATGTTTCAGTGGTATGTGGGCCTATGGTAGTCATTTAAGAGTGGAAGAAAAAGACAAAGGAAAGATAAATTGTGATTGTGTTGTTAGTGCTGAATTTCTTCATGAAACTGAGAAGAAATTTTATGTTGGATTCATCCAACAAATTATTCTAGTGGACTATGGTGAAATAGTCTTATATTATTAAAATGTAAGTGGATCTGACCATCTGCAGTACAATTTGATGAGTATGGATTTGTACGTGCAAATAGAAGACAATTTTTATTAGAGACGGATGGGCCATATGTTTCCCCTCTTCAAATTAACCAGTCATTTCTAATTGATGATGTAAGAATCCCAGGATGGTCGTATGTCATTCAAATAGAGTCTTGTTCAAAATGAAAAATCATGGAAGTTGTTGATATAATGCCTTATGGGAAATATGTTAATTTACAAGAAACATTTGAAGAAGTGGATGAAGACGATGGTGGAGTGTTTGAAGAAGAATTTTTGATTACCGATGAAGATATTGGGAGAGAGAATGCATTGCATGTCACAAATGAGGATGAGGAAGAAAATCAAACAGATGAAGACACGAATGATCAAGTTTCTGATCTTGCTGGAAATGCAAATGTTTATGATGATGTTTTGTCACCTTAAGAGGTTAGATTTTCACCTAAACTTTGGTTATATGTATGGTGTAATTTATTATTGAATGTAATAAAGATCTGAGTATAGGTATGCTTATTCGTTGTTGTTTTACTGATACATTTCTAAATGTAATCATCATTATTCTACTGATACATTGTATACAAAACTTGAGATGTTCACTACTGATTTGAAGTGAATTTAAAGTTAGGTTCAATCATTCTTCTTAGTTTTCTTACTTTGGTTGAAAGTTTGAAATTAATTTTGTTTAGTTAGAATATAAATTCGTGTATGTCTTATATGTTTTATAGATGAAAACATATAATGAACATCTATGATTTAATAATACATATATATATTTTAACATTAGGTGAACAAAGCCTCCCCATTACAAACAAAGAAATGATCTCTTAGGTCTGACTGACACTGAAAACTAAAACTGAGAGACTACAAAATTAGAAAATTGTTCAATCTTTTCAATAAAATGATATCTAAAATATTGTATTCATAATAAAATCCAATACCACACTACCACAACAGTCAATAGAGGTATGTGCGAGATGGTGGGACATATACGTCAATGTACAAAATGCTTACCGCAATACCGTGACAACCAAATATGAATACTGCGAGGTGGTAGTGAGAACATGTTAACAACTAAGGTAAACCGCAACCCCACAAGGGGTAAATAGTGACACTGTGGTATGGAAGTGAAAAATCACTCAACTTCCAGAATTAACTCGTTGTACTGTGAGAGTCCAAAGGGGTGTGCATGAGGTGGCGGTACTACTACCGCTACCCCACAACGATATTGATATGACAGAGCGGTATGGCGGTGAATAGTCACTCAACCGCTAGAATTAACCCATCATCTCGTAGGAGTCCAAAGGGGTGTGCACGGGGTGGTGGTATTGCTAGCACTAACCTGCAACAATCTTGAAATAACAAAGTGATACTACGGTACAAGCTGTCAAAGCATTAAATGATTACACAGTTCGATTTCCCAAGATCAACGACATGTATTCAAACTCGAAATATAGGTAGATTCTAAAATATTTTGCACGAATTCACATTAATAGTGAGGTGACTGAGCTTAGCAACAAATATTACTTGGGACTCAATGACATTTTGGAAATCATTCACAAAGCTCAGTGTATCGGAGGCAAGGGAGTTCAAGTGGGAAAACTCTACAACTATTAGTTTGCCAGGTAAGTTCACATAAACCCTCTATAGCAAGTGTATAAGAAATGAATTTTCTTCTACAATTATACACTTAAAAAATCAATAGGATTAAATTCTTCATCATTCCACCCAAAAGAAGTCAACTTGCGAGTAAAAAGGAAGAGTCCATAGTTTCTAAATCAAAGAAGAGGTCCCTGTAACAATCCATTTTAGATGTGTTACCTAATTATGTAGAAAAAGGATCCAAAAAGGTGTTTAAAGATACAACCCATGGATGTAGAGACCCAATTATCCCTATTTCAGGGTGGGATCTGTTTTGGTACTTCTATGAAAAGAGGGTTGAGAAGATTCCAGTTTCAAATCCTTGGACATTAGATTTGGCCAAATTGATAGACCCAAATGTCTTTGTAAATGTTGAGTTTATTAAAGTATTGGCACAATATTATCACCCTGCTACTAGGTTTATAAGAATATTAGATGGTTCACCATTAGTGGTGTTGACTAAAGAAGCAATTATAGAGTGTTTTATGTTAAACAAGCAAGCTATCACTAAGATCGACTTGGATAGAAGTGAGGAGGATTATAGGAGATTGAGAAAAACCTATAGGAGTGATGAAATTCCTTTACATATGAAAAAGGGTGTAAACAATAGGAGGATACTTATCTCCCCTTCCCAAAATGAGCCATTTTCTATAGAAGACTTCCAAGTATATTTCAAAAGAACTTATTTTTCTTTGTGCCAAGTGATTGGAATAAATGCTAAAGAGAGGATGCCAACCTATCTCATGATGATGGAAATGAGGATACAAAATCTTTAAGTCAACATTGAGTATGACTTTGCTGCTGAAATTGAGAAAGGGATACATGAGGGATTTTTGCAAGTAAGAGAGAACTTAGCTCCCATCACTTTCAGGAAATACTCTCTGTCGCGTCATTTAATATTGTACCAAAACAAAATTAGATGGACTAAAATAATGTGTTTGGGAATGACTGACGATGAAGGGAATAGGTTCTCTGTACAAAATTGGTGTTACATTTGGGATAGTAGATGTAAAAATAGTGATTATGTAATATTTCATGATGATTTCATAGTAAAGGTCATGGATTCTCTTGGTCATATTTCACCAAGATCTCCTAATAAAATCATGCAAGTATTAAGACCTTTAGCATTGAAGCCAGAGTAGGGACACACTCACAATTTCAATGACTGGTTCTTCTTAGCAGACCAAACAGTAATAAGGGTCTATAGGTGTCCTCAAGCCCCACATGTTTTACCTAATTTTTTTTCTATTTGAATTTCATTTTTTGAATTTATGTGGCAAATGTTATGGATGGAGTAGGATGTAATGAAAAGAAAAAAAAGGGAACATTCCTCCCTAACCTAACTGAATGTGAGGAGCTATATGTAGGGTCTGACACTCTTGAAGAACTGTAGAACTATTTAAAGATGTGGTATTCATTGAAGTCACAAGGAGAAAGGGTCTTTGATCCTGAAGGGAATATTAATTTTATAAATCAAACACTTCTCACTAAAGCTGGGATTACCCATGTAATGGATTACAAAGAAAATGTAATAAGAAATTGCTTTACACTTGATGAAGTTTTTCAAAGGAAGAGGAAGTGGGAAATTATAAAGAGGCTTAAGGAGGAGAAGAAGAAAAGGGACACTAGATTCCAAGGATTCTATGTTGAAGAAAATGATCCTATCAAAAGGATGAACGTAATAATTGAAAACTTTGAAAGATTATATGTTGAACTAGAAAAGAAACCTGAGGGTCAATCTTCGAAACCCTCCAAGCTTCCCATCAAACCAAGTGGTATTGTAACCACAAAGCCCCTACCAAACACTGCCACAATACAATCAGAAGCATCCCTTGAGCAACCAAGTCCTAAAAGAAATAAGACACATGGAGTGGCCCCCTTAGTGGCATATGAAATAAGTGAAGGAGTAGGGGATACTGAAGAGGTAGTCGGTGTACTTTTGAATTTTAAAGATGATGAAGTTGATCAGACATTGCCTAAGCTTGCAACTGATGCTCACAAACCAAAAGAAAGATTGGATGTACATGGACATAATGATCAAGAAGTGCATGATGATGAAAGGGTGATTGTTGCCCTTAGATTTATTGAAGATGATGAATTTATTCAAACTCCTGAGTTTGAGGATTTTTGGTTTAAGATGAAAATGAAAGAATTTGAGGAGAGATTCCAAATTAATAAGATGGGCATTGAGGATTCATAGCATGACCATATTATTTCCCATACTCTTAAAGAACTCAAGATTAATGAAATTATTGTTAGCCCCCAAGAAGCAAGAAAATTGGTCTTAGAAAGCAATATACTAATTATTCCTGGGATGGAGTTAAAAAATATATTCTTATTGGATCAAGTAAGAAGCCAAGATCCCATGTTGGTTTCTAAATTCAATTCAGATGAGGGAATGAGTGGCACAAGTTACAATCCAAGACTTGAAACCCTAGCCTTTTGGAAAAAGCAAAAAAGAACAGAAAAACCAAGATCTCTTGATGTTGTCAAAGAAATGAGAGGGACTGCCATGGTAAAGACACTTCAAGACACATCAGCATTGGAGGAAACTACTATGAAAATGCACTAAAAAATGTTTACTAGGGATCTGGTTAAAGCTATGGAGCTTAGATTGGAAGAATATGAGAAAGCACAGACTAATCTGAATGATGAAGTGAGTAGGTTATTCATAGAAAATGTGAAATTGAAACAGTGGTTGAAGGGAGAAGGTCCTTCCCAAAGCACAAAATTAACAATATACCAGCCCCCTGCCATCCAGACTAATACAAGTGCAATCATTGTTGAACAAGTTAATGTGCTAAAACAAGAAATTGAGAAGTTGAAAAAGAGTAATGAAGAAATAAGGGAAAGAGCAAAGAGAGAAACCCTCAGGGTATTGGAACAAATCTTGGAGCATAGGGTTAAACTAATTGCGGAAAAATTGGAAAATGTGTGTGGATGTTATGTCTCCTTGTCTCAAGTAGTTGATTAGATAAAGGCCCATGTACCTATATTGGACATCTTATTCAAGAAATGACAACCTGAACATCACACCTTAAAGAATTTGTGCATAATTTTACAAAGGAGTGTTGAGGCCCTCGCAACTTTAAATCCTACTAAGCAAATGGTCTTAATGGTCATAGATGAATTTCAATACATGTCTGCAGAAGAGAAAACAATCAAGGCAATAATGGATTCATTTCACATGCTAAAGTAGTGGTTCATGCCTAAGATACTAAGGGATGATGATCAACTGAAAGGCTCCAAGGATTGGATAGATGAGTTTAGCAAAATTGTTCCCAACTACCTCACTAATATATAGAAGGATGGTGACATAAATATTCACCATCTCAATTTAACCTTGGGTGGAATAATTGCACTGGATGTTGGGTACTCAAAATTCATTACAGATACCAAAGGGTTATTAGATAGCAGATGGAAGAGTCACTTGGAAAACACACAAAAAATCTAGGAGTACAAATGGCCTCATGATTACACGGTGTACCAATGGGAGCAAACATATCTAGCTCCCCCAGAAGAATAGGCCTTGTAGTGAAGTACCAAGCCTTGCATATACTATCATGGAGAGAGGTCCTTGCCAGATCTGAATGATCATGGGTACCTTATGATGAGTAATGGACTTATGTATCTTGTGAGTATTGTGGACTTCAACATCTAATAAATTATCTTCACTTCTCATCTTTCATTGCTTTTAAAGTTTTATATAATCATATGTAAACAACGATAATTAAGACTTTTTGATTTATGTTAAAAGTGGGTAACTAACAAGACTCTTTTTGGCATGTCAATCAGGACAAAATTTTGAAACGTATTGTAAAATATTTTTGAAGATCAATAGAATGAAGTTATAATCGATGGCTGAATTCTTGTTTCAATTGTTTGTTGAAGTGAATTAATGAATTTTATCTTGCTATCTCCAGTTTGATCTTTCCTTGTTATTTAAATCAATATATCAAGGGTATATTTGGCTTGTCAAAACAAATTTGTTGTCAACAGTTCATTTTGTACTACATTTTGGTGTCAAATCTTTGGTAATTATGGTTAGTTTCATCACATTCAAATTCTGAATTCTAGGAAATTATATACAGTAAATAAATTGTAATTAAAGAGGATTTTATGGTTATTTTTCTAACAATGATTTTACAGTGCAGCTAGCTTGCTATTTTCATTCAAGATACAAGTCATGATCAAAGTCAAGCACATACCAAGAAGATGGTACTCTACTTCAAACCCTCAACCTCACTTAGTTTAGTCTACTTACATGGGGATATTAAGGAAGTTGTTAAGCAATTAATATATATCATTTGTTGTTTGTGAAGGAGAATCCTGTGAGATCCAATATGACAATGGATCAATATTTGGTTTCCTTTTTGCTAATATTGAATGAGTTTAGGGTGTTGTAGAAACCAAGATGTTATAATTTATAACATCCAAGTTAATAGTTGTGGTGGCTGATACAAATCCTCTTACCATTCTTGATCCTTTGATTTCATTGGCCAAAGATAAGGTATTGATTTTTTCTCTCTTCTTGTACCATTTTGAATTTTGACATTATTGCAACCTTTTAAGATGTCAGATGGGCATCACAAAATTTTTAGGTTAACTCATGTTCCATGTAATACCTGAATCATTCCTTAATTTGTGAGAGGATTTCCTTCAATCACCTCTGATATGTTTCAACCATTCACTAGCAATCTTTACGTCATGTAGATGTTGCAAAGGTAGATTGAAGGGATTGAAACCAATAAAATGAACATAGTTTGATTCTTATTGTATAGGGCAATAATCACATGGGTAAAATGGTGGGATTGAAACTAATGAAATGATGTTTGACATAGTACAAAACCCTTTTAATTATGAAGTTTTCCCACGATCAAATCCCTTGACTTGCTACCCTTTTTTCTAATTTTGATGAATTGTAAGAGAATAAACCTAATTAACTTGCAGATGAACATCAAATTTTTGGACTTATACTGATGATGAGTTTTGAACCATTTGGTGATGCTTCTGTGTATTTGTTCAAGTATTTGTTTTCTTGCAAGTTTAATGGATGCCTTAAGCTTTTTTTATTAATCATTAGTTTGAAAATTACCATTGCAGAAAGTACCTTATGTGTTTGTGCCTTCAAAAGTTGAATTGGGCAGTGCTTGTAAAGTGAATGGGGAAGATGATGTCATAGTTGGGAAACTTCTTGTGAAACATCAGGTTAGTAATTTTTGGATGTTAAGGCTTCCTAGTTGGATATCAAAGATCTTTTCTCATCAACTTAATTCAGAATTTATGTATAAATGGATTCTTTAATGGTGCAGGTTTTTACTGAGACAACACATGAACCGGGGTTGACATTTTTGTTGTCCAAGTTAGATGGAATTCTTTGGCTTTGTTTCTAGGAAATTTCTATTGATAATATTGTTCCATTTTGGTTAGTGTTGATAGCCTTCATTGTATAATATGTCAACTTAATTCTATAATTTGGGCATATCACCTTTCTTAAATTTTGAACAAGGTTTTGAAATCAAGGGTTCAATATGCATATTTTAGGCCTATGGTGAACACTCTATTTAAGGCATTTGTTGACAAGGCTACAATTTTTTAATTGATTTATCTTTCTGATGTGTTTGGACTTTTTTTGTAAACTTGCAATATACAATGCACTTTTATTCTTTCTGAATTGAGACTAATATTAATTTTTTTTGGTTGTATTGAGGCACAACTTCATTCATGGTAGAAAAGGAAACACCCTATTGCTCATATCAGATGGAATGTTGCATATAAAGGAGGAAATATTCTACTTGGGTTATTGTTGACTGCATTGAAGGAGAGAGCTTCATATATGGTACACAATCAACACTCTTCTTAGATTCTACACATTACAACTTGCTCCAAGAAGATTGCCCATGTTGTAGAAGTTCTAAGAGATGAAAGGGGAATGTGCTCACATTGAAGGGCTTCAATCATGCATTTCCATCATTGTAGAACTCTTTTGGAGAAGTTTTTTTTCTTGTAGTCATTTCTCTGCAATATTGTAACTTAGATTTTGTCTTTTGACTAAAAAATAACAATTGTAATACTCTATTTGTAAGCTGTAACTAGAACACCTTTCTTTTATTAATAAAGTTCACCAATTTTTCCTTCTCAATGGTTGTCTTATTGTGTGCAATTGATGATTGATGTGTATTTCTATATTTTATGCTAAAATCATCAAATATCAGTCAATTAAAATGACTAAATATACTACCAATTGACATCAATTAATAATTAAATTGACTAAATATACTACCAATTAACATAAATCAGTGAACAATGAATAAATATGACTAGATATACAACCAATGAAATCAATGAATAAAAATGACAATATACTACCAAATTGATCAAAACAATGATTAAAATTGATGACTAAATACACTACCAATGCACAGAAATTAGTGAATAAAAATGACTAAATAAGTGACCAGTTAACAACAATCAATGACTAAATGTATCATTAGATTAAAAAATGACTAAATAAGTGACTAGATTACAACAATCGATGAATAAATCAACAACTAAATAAGTGACTAGTTAAATATATCAGTGAATAAAAATGACTAAATAAGTGACCAGATTATAACAATCAATGACTAAATATATCAATAAAAAAAAAGTGACTAAATAAGTGACCAAATCACAACAATGAATGATTAAATCAATGACTAAATATACTACCAAATAGATCAATCAAAACAACCAATAAATGACTAAAAATGGCTTAGTCATCAATTTGGTCTTGTTATATATGACTGGCAATAAACTACTAATGGTCACGTGACCAACTGTAGTAATTTATAAGTAGTTTTTTCAGTAGTTTATTGTTGTTTCTATACTAGTGGAATGAATCCAAAGATCCATTGGCCTGATGCATCTTCATATGCATCTAGTTCAAAGGAGGGGAAATAACCCCCAACTTTTCTCAAAGACACTCAAAAGTATCCTTAGGAAGAGCCTTAGTAAATATATCAGCAATCTGATCCATTGTAGGTGCATATTCAAGCTTTACTTCATTCTCCACATCCTTCTCTCTCAAAAAGTGATACCTAATTGATATATGCTTTGTTCTTGAATGCATCATTGGATTATTTGAAATATTGATTGCACTTGTATTATCACAAAAGATAGAAATAGGCTCATGATACAGTGTTCTGATATCTTTCAATGTCTGTCACATCCATAATACATGTGTACACCAATATTTTGTTACAATATAGTCAGCCTTTGTAGTAGATAAAGAAATAAAATCTTGTTTCTTGTTAAGCCATGATACCAATCTACATCTAAGAAAGAATGTGCACCACCACTAGTACTTTTCATGTCATCAACACAACCAGCCCAATCTGCATCTATGTAAGCAATCAATGTGAAATTAGTATCCTTAGGATACCACAAGCCATAGTCTACAGTGCCCTTCAAATTTTTGAATATCCTCTTCACTACTGCAACATGTGCCTCTTTAGGATCTTCTTGAAATCTAGCCACAAGACAAACTGCATGCATGATATCCAGTCTAGTAGCAGTTAGGTATAGCAATCCACCAATCATAGATCTATACTTGCTTCAATAAACCTTAGGGGATTTGTCATCCTTACCTAGTTTGCAACCAGTAACCATAGGATTACATACCAGTTTGAAGTCATCCATTCCAAACTTCTTCAACATCTCTTTAACATACTTTGATTGTGAAAGGAATATGCCTTTATCCGTTTGATTGATTTGTAGCCCAAGGAAGAAATTCATCTCCCCAAGCATAGACATCTCAAACTCTTTTTGCATCTCTTATATAAATTTCCTACACATAGCTTCATTGCCACCAAATATTATGTCATCGACATACACAACCACTATCAAGATTCGATCTTCCTCAACTTTAAATTAAATATTATTGTCTATGGTAACCTTATTGAATTCTTACTATATCAAATATCTATCCAACCTTGCATACCAAGCTCTAGGAACTTGCTTCAATCTATACAATTCCTTTTTCAATTTGCAGGCCATATTAGGCTTATCTGACAACTAAAATCCTTCTGGTTGTTCTATATAAAATTCTTCCATCTCTCCATTCAAGAAATCAAACTTCACATCCATTTGATAAACTTTAATGTCTTTATGTGTTGCAAAAGCCAAAAACATTTTGATTGCTTCCATTATATCCACTAGATAAAATGTCTCCTTAAAGTCTATTCATTCAACATGTGCATAGCCCTTACACACAAGCCTTACCTTGTTTCTTACCACTTCTCCATTTTCATTCAACTTGTTTCTGAATACCCACTTAGTACCAATAATATTTTTATTTCTAGGTATAGGAACCAATTCCCAAGTTTGATTCTTCTCAATCTGCATAAGTTCTTCTTCCATTGCCTTTATCCAATGTTCATCTTTGCATGCTTCACTTACTATCTTCAGTTCAATTTTAGAGATTAAACATAGATTTACCTCTGTTTCAACAACTCTTCTTCTTGTCAACATATCTTTGTTTTTATCTCCAATGATCTGTTCTTCAGAATGATTTCTCTATACATACTTAGGAGTCTTAAGGGTCTTTTTTGGAGTTTCTCCCTCTTTATTCTACACTTCTTTCTCCTTAGATTTTTCTTCTTCTTCTCCACAAGTAGGATCATCTAATTCATATCCATGTATTACAACTAAATTCTACAAATCTTCATCAACCTTGACACTTGCAGTTTCAACAATCCTTCTTTATCTTTTATTGTAACATATGTAAGCTTTTCTTTTAGTAGAATATCCAAGGAAGATACCTTCATCATACCTTGCATCAAATATTCCCAAGTTCTCATCATCTCTTCTGATATAGAATTTGTTTCCAAACACTCTAAAGTACTTGACAATAAGAATCCTTTCATACCACAACTCATAGGGAGTCTTTGTGCTGTTAGATTTTACTTGAACTCTATTAAGTATGTAAAAAATAGTATGAATTACTTCTCTCCAATAGACTTCTAGTAGATTAGCTTCTCTCATCATATTCCTTGCAGTTTCTTGACCAGTCTTGTTTTTCCTTTCAACTACTCCATTATGTTGAGGAGTCTTAGGGGAAAACAAGTGCCTCTTTATGCCATGATTATCACAAAACATATTAAATTCATTGGAGGTGAATTCTCCACCTCTGTCAAACCTCAAACATTTGATCTTCAAATCCATTTCATTCTCAACCATAGCTTTAAATTATTTAAATCTATCTAGGGCTTCAAATTTTTCTCTAAGAAAAGTAACCCATGTCATTCTAGAGTAATCATCAAACAAAAGCATGAAATACCTGTCACCTTGAAGACTTATCACTCTTGTCAAACCATAAAATATATGTGTACCAATTTCAACAATCCAGTAGAAGATTATTCCTTTCCCTTCAAACTACTTCTAGTTTGTTTTCCAAATTGACAATCTCTACAAACAACATTGATAGGCTTTGTAATCCTTGGCATATCTCTTGTTGCTTGAACTGGACTGATTCTAACTAGGTTATCAAATTGATGTGACACATTCTCCTATGCTATAACTAGCTATCATTAATTTGAGTCATAAAATAGTGACCATCAACACCCTTGAGCTAATAGATATTTCTAGTTGTCCTCTTTCTAGCAACAATTATTGTTCCAAACCCTTTTCTGATCTCACATACATCATCTTGAATCATAATATTGTATCATTTTCTACACATTTTTCAAACACTCGAGAGATTATGTCTTAAGCCTTTAACATAATAAATATCTTTAGTATTATGTTTCCATAAAAATTGATTGAATTTATTTCACAAATCTTAGCACATGAATCATCTCCAAATTTAACAATTCCATCATATTTTTTAAGTTTAACAAATGTACTCTTATATTTTTTCATATGATTTGAGCAACCACTATCGATAAACTAATAGTTCTTGCCCTGTCTAACATGAAAATTAGATAACAAGGTACCTCCAACTTTATCCTTTTTCTCTGGGACACATTCCTTCAACAACTCTCAGAGTTAGTAGAACTAGATTCATCTTTCAAAGCCAAAAATAAGAATTCATTATCATCAACATCTCCGTAATCATATTCATCATCATAAATACCAGCATCTTCTCTAACATAGTACCTTTTCTTGATCATCTTTCCTTTGTTTTCCTTTCTCTTATTGTTCATAATTTTGTTTGGACATCTTGAAGCATAGTGACCTATATTTCCACAACTAAAGCACTTGAAAGGTAATTTACCTTTGTACTTACGAGTGCCCTTTTTCATTCTTCTTACAAGTTAGCTTCCACATCATCAAGATCATCTAAATCTGAATCTTTATCTTTTTCTAATTTTTTGGTCTTGAAAGAAGTCTCCACTTTTGCACCATTTTTTGGACCAATTTTCCTTATTTCAAATGTAGTTAGCGTTCCATAAAATTTATCTCTAGAATATGTATTAAAATTATCAAATTCCTCAATAGAAGAAACTTTTTCACTATAAGAATCATGAATATTTCTTAGAATTTTCTTTACCACTTTAGGTTCTTTAATTTGGGCACCAAGACCTCTCATAGCACTTACCAGTTTATCAACCCTCTACATGTAACTTGTGATTGTTTCATCATCATACATACACAAAGTCTCAAATTGTGCCTTCAAATTTTGTAACTTATCTTGTTTGACCTTATCATCTCCTTCATAGATACTTTCTAGCTTATCCCAAACTTCTTTAGCAGTTTTTAGATCCATAACTTTCACTAATTTAGTATGTGTAAGACTGGTCAAAAGAACAAATCTCGCCTTCCCATCTCTTTCATAGGCCTTGATTTCATCACTTGTGTGTGATCCATTAGTAGGTATGGTGTATGTAGTCTTTACTTCCCTTGCAACTTCATTTAAAGGATTGCAAATATAGGGCTCTTTTCAAAGGTATTCACACTAAGTCCAAAGGGTTTAAAATTTTGATACCCAAGTTCAATGTTTGTTTTGTTGTGTTCTTTTTTAAATCAAGAAAAGTGTTTGATGTCCAAAGTAACGAATAATTTTGGAAAGTTTGTGAAGACAATCATTACAAGCTAGAGATAGGCATGCTCTTTTAGGTGGCTTACCTCATACCACGAAGGGATGATTTTACATGCAACTTATGGAGAGCATTTTAACTCAACCATAAATTGGACTTGGTAAGTAACTTCTCAGAAGTAAATTTCAATGCACCAATTTAAAAGAATGTTTTGGATAAAAAGGGTGGCCTCTACTACAATGGTTCTTAGTCACTACTCATGGGATCCAATGCTTGGCTAGCACCCAACAAGCTACTAAAAGCTTTAACCACTCCTACTAGGGGCTCTATATACCCAAAGGTACCTTCCCATTCTGAATGACACTGATGACCAAGTAATCACTTATTTGGTTTTGGCATTTATCCATGACCTGATTTATATAGCGGTCTGAGGGAAAAAATGCTTTGATTCACCTTGAGTTCTCCAGCATGGGATGTATCTCAAAGGCAGGTCCTCTAAAGGTGATGCTTGAAATAAAACAAATACTAAACTCAAAATTCTTTTTGTCACCCAAGATCATCCTAAAACGCAAGGGGAGAGGATAGACACTTAGTTTTCCAAACACAAAAAACATGACATACAATTCATTGCATTTTATTCTTTTTAAGCCCTGATGGGCATCACCCAAAAAATGAAGTGTGAAAGTATAGCAGTTCATTTTTATGTGCACCAAATTTAACGTGTTTGAGATTTCAAGCAAGTATATAGCAATGTGCAAATCAAAAAATGGATTTGTTCAATTTTACGCACCAATCTTGAGTGTTTCTAAAGGCCTCGTTCATCTTAATGTGGTCAACAAATGAAAAGTGTTCGTCCATCAACAAAAATGAAAAGTGTTGGTCGAAATAAAGAACATTCAATTTTACAAGCACCAAAGTGAAGTGTTTTTTAACTAAGAAAGCTTTTGAAGGTTCAGTTCACCAATTTGAATTGTGCAAGTTGTTGGTTCATTTTTAAAACACCAATTGAAAGATTCTTCTAAACTAAAAAATCTTTGAAAGTTCAATTTTAAGATCACTAATTTGAAGTGTGCAAGTCATGGGTTCAATTTTACAACAACAAATTGAAAGATTTTCTAAACTAAGAAAGCTTTCGAAAGTTCATTTTTAAGAACACCAATTTGAAGTGTGCAAGTTGTGGGTTCAATTTTGCAACACCAAATTGAAATATTTTCTAAACTAAGAAAACTTTTGAAATTTTATTTTTAAGAACACCAATTTGAAGTGTGCAATTTGTGGGTTCAATTTTGCAACACCAAATTGATAGATTTTCTAAACTAAAAAAAATATTTGAAAGTTAAGTTTTTTTTAAAATTTAAGTGTCCTTGGACCATTCACCATCCTGCAATGAAATCACCATTTTTTTCATGGAAACGTGTGTCATACTCTTGCGAGGTCTACACAAACAAAGTCAACAACTTCCAAAACACATAAAATAGTCAAACATTAGCAATAGGCAATTGATTAAGCATTAAAACCCTACAACCTAGACCAAGTTGCAATGTAAGTTAACTTTACGTTCACCAATGGAAAAGTTAACTATACAAAATAGAAAACCACCTACACCATTGCAAAGAGCATGAAATTCTACCCCATTTTTAAAAAAGCACTAAAAAATACTTATGTATGATGAAGATATGGTTATTTGAAGATAGGGTATAAAATTCTTGATTTCCATGCAATAGCGACCCTATTTAGGTCAATAGCACCCCTATTCAAAAACTTGCAACATAAAAAATGTCAATAGCGCTCAAATTTAAGTTAATAGTGACCCTTTTTAGGTCAATAAAGCCTCTATTTAGGTCAATAGCGACCAAACAAAAGAAGCAAGTGTGTTTAGGTTTGGAGCGAAAACATTCCAATTTTATTAAAAGTGACCAAGAACCTGCAAATGCTTATCAAACTCAAAGAAAATGTTAATGTTAAGGACCTAGGTCCCACAAGGTGTGCCAAATGTCATAAGGGAGGAACAATGAATACAAAAAGAAATCATAAATGAATTAAACAAAGCTTAATTCAAAAAAAATTAAGAATTCCTAAACCCATTACTCACGAAACGAACAATATAAAACTAATGAATTCAATGAACTAATTGTTAGCAAACGAAGAACAAACAATGAATTCAATAAACTATATTGTTACCCATCTTGTGTCAAAGTATATTTGTATCGATGTTGAATGTCATATTGTTGTAATCAATACAAAGCCCCCCCATTATGTGTTGCAAAAGCTTGAATATGTGCTAAGGTTGAAATAGAATTGTGATGATAAATCATAACATGCTCAAGAGGTAATTGTGCAGCACTTCGCTTATGTAAATTCTAGATGATTTGTGTGAGAGAAGGTTATATTTTATAGATTTTACAATTCGAGATGAACGATCAAGATTTCATAGTAGAATATCTTGATCAACGGTTTAAAACCGTTGAGAGGAATTAGATGGGTAGAATCAGTGGATTTAGATTGCATAATCGGTGTGATTGATGAAATCAAGTTGAGTATTCAATGGAATTGAGGAAATAGATTGAGAGGTTAGTGGGATTGAAGAATAGATGAGTTAGTTAGGAAATAGATGAATTAGTTAGTCAATAAGAGTGAGCAATCGGTGGTTGTGACTTGCTCAATCACAAAAAGGGGTAACAATAATTATTTAATTGAATTAATTAATTAAGCTTTTTGAGTTGAACATTCAAGTCATGTTTGAATTTAACAAATAAAGTTATATTTGTTTTTTTTACTATGTTTGAATGATGTTGAATAATTAATTTAATTATTCTGATTTAGAGAGGGGAAAGTGATTTAATTAAACTATTAAGTAATAATAATTTAATTGATTTAGGGGAAGAGGGTATATTAGCAACATAATTAAATAATTGATATTATTTAATTAATCAGGAGGAATAAAGTTAGATAAATTATGAAATAGTGAATTAATTAAATAATTTAAAGATTATTTAATTAATAGAGGAAATTAGGGTCTTATGATGTAAATGATGATTGAAGATGAATTAATTAAATAATGTTAAATCACTTAATTAATAGACGAGTATGAGAAATTATAATGATTAAATAATAATGTATTATTTAATCATTTAGGAGGAGAAGGGTGAGAGTTAGTTAAATAGTGTTGTTTTCCAATCAAGACAATTTAGGGTATCTACAGAAGCCAAAGGCAAAGGAAACATTATTTTTCAATCACATACAAAATTTAGCAACAAAATTTTGTAGTCTTAATATAAATTATAATTTCTCCAAATACATGAAAATGAAGATTTTTGAACCAAATTCCTTTGATTCAACAACCTTCCCCAACCAATATTTTCTATAAAAGAAGTTAATACAACCACTTAATGTGGTCATCGCATCATGCAAGATATTTTGAAGCACAAAGAGGGAGATTGAAACCCTTACCTCAAATCAAATTCATCACAAGAAAGAAAAAAATGTTGGCCAAAAAGAAGTTCCCTTCATAATCATATAAAAGTAAGATCTCCACAAACCCCCATTGAAAATATAAGAGCTACACTCTCAAACCCTACAGCCGAGAGTAGCCACTAAAAATCTAAGAAAAAGAGAGGCAAATGACAAGCTACCCTCTCCCCAAAATCCCAATGTCCAAATTGGGATTTTTTCTTCTTTTTACTAAAAACATAATTTCCAAAATCTCTTTTTTATTTTCAACAAAAGCAATAACAATTATTTGATGCCTATGTAAGAGAAAAAATCACTTTTACAAAAATCTAAGATATGAATTTTTATTGAACATAGTTCATTAAATCACCCATTGACATCCATTTTACATAAAAATATTTAAAATTTTCAGTTAATTTATCATTAGCGTATGTCCACTTTCGAGCACACAACAAACCTACATAAATAAATTAAATCATAATAATCAAGGAAATTTATGAAAGATAAATTAAATTAAATATAGAAATTGGGTAGACATATCAACACATTGAGGGGTTTCCATGCAACTCAAGGATCCATCATTGTTTTATTCAAATTATGGCTCATAGGGTCACACAAGGCATAGTTCATGGCTTGACTTCAAATGAGATAGAAGCAAATAAAACACACACTTTATATAAACTGAATGTCTCTAAGTTAATCATTGTTGTGGATAACTTGCACCTACACACTTAAGGAAACATTAGTTATACCTATCAAATACAAAATAGTTGAAACACAACAAATATCCACCAATAATATTATATCTTGTTGCGGGAAAGAGGTCATGAGGTCTAGTCTCCCCTCCGTCCTCGTGGTACTTGAGGGTGTTTCGCACCAGAGTCATTGGTCACATGAAATTTTTTTACTAGGCACACTATAATTTATAAGGGGGCTACCCAATTCTTACAGTCTAAAATAACATACATCCACTATAAATCGTTTACAAACTAGCATGATTCAAGTATAAAATGTGAGATAGATTATCACAATATTAAGCACAATACATAAGTAAAATTAAATATCAATCATGAAAATGGTAGAATTGAAACACAATTGATTCCAACACAAATCCGCCCATATAATCCATGTACGACTGTACACCTCATGGTGATTCCACATTAATATCATCAATGATACAAAATAAGGCTAATAAATACATATCCACATAAGTGAATCCAATCACATGATCCATACACCTCAATTGCAATACAAAAATAATATTATCAAAAGTATAGAAATTTATCAAAAGATAAAATAGATCAACATAACAAGGTACACATGCCTAGGGCCTTAGGTTGTTGCTTCTTCACATGATTTTTAATTTTGATAGTTCTATTCTTTAGGTGAAAGAATTGTAATACAACACTAAACCATTGTGATATTTTGTCAAAAAAATGATCTTAAGTCTTCTAGTAGGTCTTTCTATATCTTTACCATAGAATTCTCATGGAATTCTATAATGGAGCAAATTTGCACCCCTAGGAAAATTCCCCATTTCATCACTGCCACCTTGCTCATTCCACCTACCCATGTCTTTTCATGTTGGTGGAGGAACCTTTATCAGAGATACATGTGTGTCGTACGGATGTCCACGTGTTGCGTTGTCATCTTGACATGATTCATGCCTCTAGAATTCACAGAGGTGTTACACTTCTCCATTGGTCACGAAGCGTAATGTCTCCTACTTCCTTGACTGATGAAAAATGTTTCTTTTGCCTCCCTTTTTCTAGTTCAAATCCATCAACTCAAATTCTTTCACATCTCTTCACTCTCTCGCTCAATTCTCACTCATTATCACTTTCTAAGCTCATTCTACAGCTTTCACTCTACGTGTTATTGGTTGCAAGTTGGTTTTGATTCCTACATCATGCTCTCGTTGTAGTAACACCACCATTGAAGACTCTCAAGCTTCTTCCTTCCACTACTTGCCTTGAGTTCTCATAGCCGCAGAGGTGATATTGTTCATTTTTTCTCACCCTTTGCATCATTTTGTTTATCAAGTAGCATATTGTTTGTTTGTGCTCTTTACTTTGCTTCTACTTTCTTTATCACTTTCTACACTTTGTGGCTATTTGGTTGTCCGTGGAGGTGGGAACACCAAAGTGAGGGATTGACTGAGGCAGTCCTCTAAAACAACCCCAAGATTTTTCTTGTTTCTATGTGTGCAAGTGTTTTCAAGTAGAGCTATTCGAAGATTCAAATCGTGGGTGAAAAGGTACATTTTCTCACCTTTTCATTTTTGCAATAGTTTATTCCTTAGTATTATTTTGTTATATTTGATGTTTTTGTCTCTTTTATCCCCTTTCAAAGTATAAAACATTTAGCAGTCAGACAGTAAGTAGATTTCCCTATGGTTTTGCTTGATTTTTGGACCTCTATCTATATGGATGCCAGTGTGCCATGCTAGATTCTAAGATCCGCGTTGTCATCCTCAGAAAATGAGTTGTAGTAGGTTGAACCTTTGAAATCATCTCTTCTGACCCTGTGAACATCCAGTTCTAGTAGAAGGAAAGTGGAAAATGGTATGCCCTTCCTTTTTAGCCTAAGAACCTTGTCCTTTTTTTATCTGATTAGCAAACTTGAGGTAGTTTAGGGTAGCCCATTCCTTAGGCCTCTTTCATGAATTGGAGTGTCAAGGGTGATGGGACCCCTTCTCTACAACATCAAATCATTTTATTTGAGAGTTTGGAAAAATCTCAAAGATGGTTTTCTTTGTGAGATTTGAAATCATTGTTTTGAGTGGGTTCTAGTATATCCATGATTTCTCCACTTGGTATTATCTCTAAACCCACAATTATGAAGAGGATTTGTTTTAACTTTTTCTATGAAGTATTCTAATAATATCTTATTTTGAATATTGGGTTAGGGTTTGGTGCCTTGGATAGGGTGACACATTTATAATTTTACATGAAATTGAAGGTAATTGTGAGGAATGACTATACCATACTAGTCATGGTGACAAACTCTAGATTTTATTGAGTAATTTTTGCATCTAATTTTTTTCTCTCTAACCTATAAAGTTGGAATGAACTTGGAAATGACATCCCTAGGAAGGAGGTAATATTTGGTGGTCCACTAGTTGGGGTCAACTTACACCCTTCACTATTAATAATATCTTGAGAAAGCATGAATTAAGATGACAGTGCTCAAGGGAGTCTCCCTATAATGGAAAGGTTGTATGCATGTGGAACTATCAAATGACATGGTTGTACTAAAATAAGCAACTTCTAGCATTCTTCAAGGAGTGGCTATTGTATCAAACAACAAGGTTACAACAAGGTTATGTTACCTTGTTGATATTTTTGTGATTGAGGATTAGGGATTAAAAATGGAAATAATGGCTATATATAATTGTAGTGGGTTGTAGAGTAGAACTATTTTGTTTGTTCTTATGCAAGAATGTGAAAGGTAATACTGTAGAAATTTATATTTTATATGTTGCTTCAATTTTGACCTAAGGAATCCATTAGTTTTGGAAATTTATTATCTTATCATTCATTTAAGCATGTTAATTGTATTGTCCCTATGGTTGACCCATTGGCTATTGTTGAATGTAATCTACTTAAATTTAATGTAAAATACATAAAAAGGTATTGAAATTTATTGTGGCTATGTATCTTAAACCTAGAGTTATAAAATAAGTTATAAGACACCCCCAATCTCTTGAAACACTTCCTAAAAATAACTCTAGCACCAAATCTTGACTATAGTGCAAGGTGAAATAGTGATTGCATTATTGTAGTTTGGAATATTGAAATTTTATCAATTGTGAAAGAAAACATTCAATTGTTAACTTGAGTCAATGATTAGGTCATATCCTTAAGGTGTGATGATATCATGAAGGAAAAAGTAAGTTATAAATCTCAATAATATTTAGTAAAGGATTTACATTGATCAACAAGAGATTGTTATGCAACAATGTCTATGACTATCTTTGCAAGTTTGAACTATATTGACTATAACAATGAGTTCAATCAAGGTGTATAATGTGATTATGATTGTCACATGATATGTTATATATGTAAGAACACCTTTTACTGGAGTTGAGGAGGTAAAGTGCTTCAACTTACTAAGATTGTTGCAAGTATGAAAGTGTTGTCATTGATGTCAATAGGAAGTCTACTGATTGATATTGTCATTGATGTCAACTATGGGATGAATATGTTGAGGATATTGAAAAAATTGTGAAAAAGAGGAAAAAGGGTTGTGCATGTGTAGTTGAGACCTTGAGGAAGTGGTGTGACTACATGGAGCTATCTTTTTTTTTGCAGAGTCTAAAAGTGAGTTAGAATGAAGTAATGAGATGCGATGATGTTTTTGGTACTCGGTTTCCAAGTGTTTGAGAAAATTTGATAAACAGAGTAAACTATGTTGTGCGACTGTTCATAGTGTGCTCCAATATTGTGCTTCATATTTCTTTTATGTTGATTCTATTCCTGTGTAGATCTTATAGGTTATATAGGTTGTTAGAGGTTACTATATCCAAAATTTGGGTTTCTAGATCATTGTACAATGTGAGATATTTTCACCAGTGTGTGAACCAGTTGTTTAGTGATGTTTTCTATGACCTAGGAGAAATGTATTTGCTTCGTATTTCTCCGATGTTTTGCTTCAAGTTGTGCAGATTTAGGAAGTTGCTTATAATGTTTGTATCTTTAGTATTCACGTTTTTACTTGATTTGGTGCAGTATAGAGTGAGTTTCATTTATCATTATGCAAATAAGGGTTATTAGTTGTTATGAGTTGAAGTGTTTGTATGATGCGAGCTTGGATAAAGTGTTTAATGAATTTTAATTAGTTTGTGGATCATTTTGGATCATGTTCAAGTGAATTATGTTGTTCAAAACTTTTAGATTGATTTAAGGAAGCATGTACTTAATGATTGTGGTGTTTTGCACGGGTGTTGGCTGACCTTGTGTTTAACACTACATGTGAGGCTTGTAGAAGCATGTAGAAGTGTGTTGGAATCTATTTGGGTCTTAATTAAGGATTTACTTAGGTCACCTTTCGTTCCTATCCACCACAAGAATGTTTAGGTGCCGACCTATTTTGAATTTGTATGTATAATAGCTAGATGTCGACCTTCTTCAATGGTTTTCAAGTTTTTTGAGGTAGAGATTGATATAAATATGTATGGTGTTGATGCAAGTGAGAGTAGGAAAAATTAAGAAGCAATATATATGAAAGACTCATGTGAGTGATGTGTGTGATGTGAATTTGAGTAGAGCAATGTGAATTTCATGTTAGGGTTCCTAAAGGCAGTGAGCTGAAGGAATCTGAAATATTTCATGTGAGACTACAAAACTGTGTGATAAATTGTGGTGGATTCCTTGTTGCATTGAGAAGTGTTCTTTGTGTAACATTCTTCTTCTTCTATCTACTTTTATTTTTTCTATGGTAGTGAGCCCTGACTATGAGCCCTTTTGGACAGTGTTTCCTATTATGGTAGTGAGCCATTTTGTATTGGTTTTTTTATTACTTATATTGTGAGCCAATCCTCACCGTGGGTTTTCCCTCATTGGGATTTCCATGTAAATCTGGTGTTCTTTTGTGTATGATGTTGTGATTTTAGTTTTTTTTATGTGTATTTCATGTTTAATCATTCTGACAGAATAAGGTTTTAATGAATGCTTGTGGATCTGATTACTGTTGAGGGTTTTGAAGGTTTAATTTGCTACAAATGATTCACCCCCCTCTTAGTTGTCTTGTTCATTTTGACAATTGGTATCAAAGCAAGGTTCCTTGAAGAAGAGCTTAACCACTTGAGGTAGATCCGGGATGGCGAACAAGATTGCTTTGGAATATCCTAGATTTGATGGCTCAACTTATACATTCTGGAAGACAAAGATGGAAGGATATCTATCTACTCAAGGATATGAGGTTGAGAAGGCTTATCAGAATACATATACTCCACCTCTGAATGGTCCAAGTACAAGTGCAAAAATCAAGATGCATGAGATCGATGCTAAGGAAAGATTCATTATTGTGAATAGTCTTTCAAATACTAAATTAGTTAAAGTTATGAGTTTAAAGACTACTAAAGAAGTTTGGGATAAGATAGAAATCATTTATGAAGGAGATATGAAGGTCAAACAAGTAAATTTGCAAAACTTGAAGGCACAATTTAAAATGATGCATATGTTTGAGGATGAAACAATTAAAGGCTACATACAAAGATTTGATGAGTTGGTCAGTGCTATGAGAGGTCTTGGTGCAAGAGTTAAAGAATCTAAAGCAGTGAAGAAAGTTATTAGATCTCTTCCGGATTGTTACAGTGAAAAAGTATCTACTCTTGAGGAAATTGTTGATTTTGACAATTATTCTAGAGATTAGCTGATTGGTACTCTAACTGCATTTAAAACGAGAAAACTAAAAAAAGATACAAAAGTAGAGTCTTCTTTCAAGTTCGGTAAATCATAGAAGGTTGAAGATTCAGGTGAAGATCTTGATGATTTGGAAGCTAACTTTGTGAGGAAGATGAAAAAGGGGCACTAGTAAGTACAAAGGTAAATTTCCTTTCAAATGTTTTAGTTGTGGTGATATAGGTCATTATGCTTCAAGATGTTCAAAAGAGCTCTAAACAATGGGAACAAGGAAAATAAAGGAAAAATGATTAAGAGAGCTTACTATGTGAAAGAAGATGTTGGTATTTTTGATGATGAATCTAATTATGAAGATTCTGATGATGATGAATGCTTGTTTTTGGCTATAAAAGAAGAATTTGGTTCTGCTAACCCTAAAATTTGTGTGAAGGAAAGTATTCTGGAGATAAAGGATAGGTTGAAGATACTTTGGTATCTTCTTTTCATGCCAAAGAGGATAAGAATTACTGTGTTGTTGATAGTGGATGCTCTAATCATATGACCGGAGATAAAAGTAAGTTTGTTAAACTTGAAAAGTATGATGGAGAATTAGTTAAATTTGGATATGATTCAAGAGCTAAGATTTGTGGAATAGGTTCAATCGGTTTTGATGGAAAGCATAATACTCACAATGTTTACTATGTTAAGGGCTTAAGACGTAATCTTTTGGGTGTCAGAAAAATGTGTAGCAAAGGGTATAATCGTGTGTTTAAGGATGAAGCATGTGAGATCTAGAAAGGGTCCAAAACTGTGATTGTTGATGGTAACAGAACAGATGGAAACATCTATCAGCTTAAGAGTGCTGATGGTCATTGTTTTATGTCTCAGATTAATGATAGTTAGTTATGACATTGGAAGATGTGTCACATGAATTTTGATAATTTGGAAAAAATTAGTTCAATTCATGTAGTAAGAGATTTACCTAGAATCACAAAACCTATCAATGTTGTTTGTGAGAGTTGCCAATTTGGAAAACAAACAAGGAGTAGCTTTAAGGGAAAGGAACAATCTTCTATCAGACTACTTGAATTGGTGCATACATATATTTGTGGTCCTATAAGGGTGAGAAGTCTACAAGGTGACAGGTATTTATTCTTTTGATTGATGATTACTTTAGAATGACATGGGTTACTTTTCTTAGAGAAAAATATAATGCATTAGATAAATTCAAGGCATTTAAAGCTATGGTTGAGAATGAAATGAATTTGAAAATCAAATGTTTAAGGTCTGACAGAGGTGGTGAATTCACTTCCAATAAGTTTAACATGTTTTTTGAAGTTCGTGGAATAAAGAGGCATTTGTCTGCCCCAAGAACTCCTCAGCAGAATGGAGTTGTTGAAAGGAAAATCAAAATTGTTTAAAAAGCTGCTAGGACTATGATGAAAGAGGAAAATCTATTGGAATTCTAATGGATAGAAGCTATTCATACTACTATTTACATACTTAACAGAGGTCAAGCTAAATCTAACAACACAAAGACTCCTTATGAGCTATGGTATAGAAGGATTCCTACTGTGAAGTACTTTAGAGTGTTTGGAAGCAAATGTTACATCAAAAGAGAAGAAGAAAACTTATGAAAGTTTGATGCAAGGTCTAATGAAGGTATCTTCCTTGGATATTCTATTAGAAGTAAAGCTTACAGATGTTACAACAAAAGGCTAAGAAAGATAATTGAAAGTACAAATGTTAAAGTTGAGAAATTGCAAAATTTTATTACAGTAGATGGATATGTGTTAAAATAACTTGATTGCAAAGAAGTAAAAGAAAAAGCTAATGGACAAGAAGTGTAGAATGAAGACGAAGAAGCTCCAAAGAAGATCCCTAAAACCCCTAATTATGTACAAAAGAATCATTCTGAAGATCAGATCATTGGAGATAAGAGGAAAGGTGTATTGACAAGAAGCAAAGTTGTTGAAGTTGAGGTAAATTTGTGTTTACTTTCTAAAGTTGAATCTAAAATAGTCAATGAAGCGTGCAAGGATGAACATTGGATGAAGGAAATGGAAGAACTTATGCAAATAGAAAAGTATCAAACTTAGGAATTGGTCCCTAGACCAGCAAAAATAAACATAATTGAAACTAAATGGGTATTCAGTAACAAGTTGAATGAGAATGGAGTAGTAAGAAACAAAGCAAGACTTGTGTGTAAGGATTAATCACAAGTAGAAGGTATAGAATTTGAGGAGAATTTTTCTCCTATGGCTAGGATGGAAGCTATTAGAATGTTTTTGGAATTTGCAGCACAAAGATTTTGAGGTTTATCATATGGATGTGTGTTGGGAAAATGTGTCTCAACTTTGCAATTATATAAGGTTTATTGTTGATAGGATATATATATATATATATTTCCTAATTACATCGATAGATGTATACATTGGTAGCACAGAGTGAAATGTGAGTGTGTTAACATTTTTAGAAAACTCCTAAAATGGTTGAAATACATTAAATAAATGATATATTGTAAATATAGACCATTAATTATTAGGTTTTAGATCTAATGGTGGATATTTTGTTGCCGTGTCTTTCTCTAAATGTATGAGTGCATTGTACTACGATTATAGGCGGCAATGTATTCTGAGAGTCTAATAGCAGTTGTGTTGTCTCTTGATCTCTGGCGGTGATACACCTATGAGAAGCTTGCTCTGCAAGTATATTGTAATCTTTATGGTTTCTAAATAATATATTGGGTGGTTTTTGGAATGTGGGGTTTCAAAAGGGTTTTCCCCACGTAAATCACTGTGTCGTGGTATGCATGATATTTATGTTTATTCTTTTTAAGTTTTTGTAACTATTAAAGATCTGTAACATTTTGCATTATTCTCGTCTTAAGGTTAGTGTAGGAAGCTATTCTACTACCTTAGCTTCCTTGCAAGTGGTATCAAAATATATGGGATGTTGATGAGAATGTTTTAACTCTTACAAATCCTACTCAGACTGCTCAATATGATGTTATGGATTGTAAAGCTAAGGGTCTAATCATATTGTGCTTATCAGATTCTTTTCTAATTGATGTCCATGAGGAGACCTCTACACAAAAACTATGGAAGAAACTTGGTGAGATGTATCAAGCGAAAGCTTTAGTGAATAAGATTTTCTTGAGGAAGAAATTATATTCCTTGAGAATGGAAGAGGGTGGACGAATCAAAAACCACCTGGAAGCATTCAATATGTTGGTGGCTCAATTGGAATCAGTTTGTGTCAAAATGTATGAGGTTATATCTTTTTTTATTCTTTACCCGATTCGTGGGATTCTCTTGTTATGGATATTGAGAGTACTTTTGTTATTTTAAAAACTAAAGATGTGGTGGTTTCTTTGTTTTATGAAGAGATGAGGAGGAAGGTATCCAACACTGCCAAGGAGGCCCTAAATGTTTGTGGAAGACCTAACAAAAAAGGCAAGAAGAATGAGAAGCGTGACAAATCCAAGTCCAAGGGGAGATCTGAATCTCCTAGAAATTCCAAAGTTATTTGTTGGAATTACGGTAAGCCTGGACATGTTCGTAAGGACTACAAAGAAGAAAAGAAGAAAAAGAAGAAATTTCATTCTGATTTTGAGTCCAAGAAGGAAGATGGTGACACATTCATTACAGCTTTGGCAACTCATACAAGTAATGATGCATGGTTAATTGACTCAGGTGCATCTTTCCATATGACCTTTAATAGAGATTGGTTTTATGAATATAAATAATTTGATGGAGATAAGGTGTACTTGGGTGATGATTCTCATTTAGACATTGTTGGTTGTGGTAAATTTAAAATCAGGTTTCTCAATGATAGAATAAAAAGGATTAATGGTGTGTTACATATCCTTGGTTTGGCATGAAATTTGTTATCTATGAGAAAACTAATAGGTGCAGGAGTGCGAGTAGTATTTTCTAATGCAAGATGCAAGATGGTCAGAGGTGTTATGCTAATTGCTAGAGGTGTCAAATATGGCACATTGTATAAGCTTGATGGATGCATTATTGAGTGCAATAGTACTTATGTGAAAAGCAAGTATATGGAAGAAGTGAGGGTTTCACCTTTAGAAGATGGTCATGGATTTTGGGTACCCAAGGGTGCTCTTTCTTCTTAATCAAAGTTGTCTATAGATAAAACTATGTTATGCCACCAAAGACTTGACCACATTGGAGAAAAGGGTCTAAGGACCTTGAAAAATAAAAACCTTGTTGAAGTTTTGTCTGATTGTAATCTTGAATTCAATTTTAATGAGCATTGCAATATGGAAAACAAAATCACGTTCAATTTTACTTGATTTCTCATAAATCATGTGGTGTATTGGATGTTATTCATTATGATGTGTTTGGTCCTGTAGATGTTCCTTTGATTGGTAAATTCACATATTATGTTTCATTTATTTTTTATTATAGTAGGACATGGGTATATTTTCTAAAGAGTAAATCTAAAGTTTTCAGTCAATTTAAAGAATTTAAAGCAATGGTTGAGTTACAGACTGGAAAGAAAATAAAATGTTTGAGGATTGATAATGGCGATGAATTTTTCTCTAAATTTTTTGATAGATTATGTAAAGATTGTGGTATTCATAGACAGAAGACAACTCTGTACTCTTTGTAAGGAAGCTAAGGTAGCGGAACAACTTCCTACACTAACCTTGAGAGGAGAATAATGCAAACTTTTACAGATCTTTAACAGTTATAAAAACTTAAATAAAAATAAATACAAATATCATGCATACCACAACAAAATGATTTGTGTGGGGAAAACTCTTTCAGGAGAAAAACCCCACACTCCAAAAGCTACCTAATATATTATTCAGAAATCACAAAGATTACAATATACTTGTAGAGCAAGCTTCTCACAGGAGTATCACCACTCAAAGATCTAGAGGCAATACAACCACTATCAGACTCTCAAAATAAAATACAATACACATTCGTAATATAATTCCCTCATAAAATAGGGTTTCCTTCTAGGGAAAGTCAAGCTAATAAAATATCGGTCGTCGGATATGAGACATAATGAACGGTCCAGATTTACAATAATAAAATATAAATATAAATTTCCTTTTGAGGGCATTGTCCCCAAGCCCCCACTAAGGTGCGCTGCCCTTAGACCCCAGTCAGGGGGATGATCCCCTCGAACCCCTCATGGGGGGGAATCCCCCCCACACCCCTCGTCGTCATCGACTGAACAATACATTGTGTATCAATAGTACCTTATGTAATTGCAAGGCTAAGACACATTTTCTCAACATTCTCCATAATAGAATGGAGTTGCAGAAAGAATGAACAAGACACTGATGGATAAGGCTAGGAGCATGTTGAGTGGTGCTAGTCTAGAACAAAGGTTTTGGGCTGAAATTTTTGTCACTTCTTGTTACCTGATTAACAGGTCTCCTATATCAACTCTGGTTGATAAGATTCCTATAGAGGCATGGCCCAGTTGAAAACCTCCATTAAGACATCTTAGAGTTTTTAGTTGTGATGCATATGCAAATTTTCCAAAGGAGAAGTGAAAAAAATTGGAGAACAAAGCTGTGAAATGTATCTTCATCAAATATAGTTATGGTGTGAAAGGATACAAGCTTTGGGATCCTATTGCACATAAGGTAATTCATAGTATAAGTGTTACTTTTAGAGAATTAAGCCTTCTATTACATTGCAGCCAAAACAAAGTAAATAGAAAGATGTGATTCAATTTCCTTTTACACTTGAGAAAATTGAATCGAGGCCCAAGGATAAGTATAAGAAGTTGAGAATAGCTCATCTAGCTCTGGATCTTTAGAAGAGGAGGAAGAATCTCCAACTCAGCTTGTTCGTAGGTCTACAAGGCATAGACAACCCCCTAAAAGGTATTCACCTGATGATTGGAGATGCATTTTTGCTTTGAATACTAACATGGATGAACCCAAATCTATAGAAGAGGCACTAGGTATGAATGATACAAAATCTTGGAAGATTTGCTATGGATGAAGAAATGGCATCTTTGAAAAAGAATAATACATGGGATCTTATACCATTGCTTGAAGGATGAAAACTTGTTGGTTGCAAATGGGTGTTCAAGAAAAAGATTGGTTCAGATGGAAATATTGAGGAATACAAAGCAAGGTTGGTTGCGAAAGGTTACTCTCAAGTTGAGGGTGTTGATTATGGTGACATTAATTAGATTTTTGCTTTATATTGATATTGCTTTTGATTTATAGGTTGAGAAAACCAATGTGAAGACTGCTTTCCTTCATGGTGATTTGGAGGAGAATATTTATATGACACAACCAGAGCACTATGTGGTGAAAGGTAAAAGTAAGTTGGTTTGCAAATTGAAGAAATATTTGCATGGCTTAAAAAAAAGTCCTAGAATGTGGTACTATAAATTTGATACATGTGTTGAGTTTGGGATTTGAGCATTCTAAATCAAATCATTGTGTTTATTATAAAATTGATGGTGATCATTTCCTATTTATTGCATTATATGTTGATGATATGTTATTTATTGGTAGAGGGAGGGGTGTGATTTTAGAACTAAAATATCAACTTACTGCTAAATTTGAAATGAAAGATCTTGGTGTAGCTAAACACGTTTTTGGGATGGAAATAAAGAAATAGAGTGAACAGAAAGCTATGGATTCCAACCAAAGTACATATGTCAACTCAATTTTACAGAGGTTTGATATGCAAGATTGTCGACCATTGTGTGTTCATGTTCAATTGGAATAAAGTTATCTATTTCAAACTATCCAACATCCCCATCAGAGATGGAAGACATGAGCAAAGTGTCTTACCAAAGTGCAATTGGAATTTTGATGTATGTTATGGTTTGTGCTAGACCAAACATTGCCCAAGCAGTGAGAGTTCTTTCCAGATATATGTCTAATCTTGATAGAGTTCATTGGGATGCAATTAAAAGAAACTTCAAATATTTGTGGGGTACCTCAGATTATTCCTTATGTTATCATAGTAATATGGATGAAGATGAGATTTCCCTTAATATTCATGGTTATGTGGATTCAAATTGGGTAGGTGATGTTGATATCATAAAATCCACCAGTGCTTATGTTTTTACTTTATTTGGTGGTGCAATTAGTTGGATGAGTAAGTGACAAGTTATGGTTGTTTTGTCCACTACTGAAGCAAAGTATATGGAAGTTGCTCATGCTTGTAAAGAATCCATTTGGATTAAGAAACTATGTTTAGATATTGGAATAAAATAAGGTGTAGTGACAATTTATTATGACAGTCAGAGTTTGATATGTCTAGCCAAGAACCCGACATTTCATGCCAAGACCAAGCACATTGATGTATAGTATCATTTTGTTATAGATATGGTTGAAGATGGCAGGGTGAAGTTGGTTAAAGTAAAGACTTTGATGAATGTTGTTGATTCTTTAACTAAGCCTATGAGTACATAGAAGTTCAGATGGTGTTCATAGACTATGGGCCTTTCGACCCCTAACAATTAAAGAGACGATGTTTACACCTTCACATTGATCTTGCAAGGTGTTCAAAAAGTGGTAGATTTGTTGGGAAAATGTGTCTCAACATTACAATTATATAAGGTTTATTGTTGATAGGATGTATATATATTTATATATAAAAATTTCCTAATTACACTGATAGGTGTATAAATTAGTAGCACAAAGAAAAATGTGAGTGTTAAATTTTTTAGAAAACTCCTAAAATGGCCAACATACATTCAATAAATGATATATTGTAAATCTAGATCGTTAATTATTAGGTTTTAGATCTAATGGTGGATATTTTGTTGTCTTGTTTGAAATGTAACCCTATTTTATGAAGGCATTGTACTACAATTATAGGCGGTCATGTATTCTGAGAGTTTGATAGCAGTCGTGTTGTCTCTTGATCTCTGGTGGTGATACTCGTGTGAAAAGCTTGCTCTGCAAGTATATTGTAATCTTTGTGATTTTTGAATAATATATTGGGTGGCTTTTGGAGTGGGGTTTTTCTCCTAAAAGGGTTTTTTCCACGTAAATCACTGTGTTGTGGTATGCATGATATTTATATTTATTCTTTTTAAGTTTTTATAACTATTAAAGATCTGTAAAGTTTTGAATTATTCTCCTTTCAAGATTAGTGTAGGAAGTTGTTTTGCTACCTTAGCTTCCTTACAATGTGAAGTTTGCTTTTCTGAATGGAGAATTTGAAGAAGAGGTTTACATGGAACAACTGAAAGGATTTCAGTTGTCAGATCAATTGGATATGGTATGCAAGTTGAAGAAGGCACTATATGGATTGAAGCAAGCTCCCAGAGCTTGGTATGCAAGATAGGACAGGTACTTGATACAACAAGGATTTGGTAAGGGGGTCGTAGATAGTAATCTTTACTTTAAAATTGAGGAAGACAAAATATTGATAGTAGTTGTGTATGTTGATGATATTATATTTGGTGGAAATAAGGCTGTGTAAAAATTTTGCAGAGGAAATGCAGAAAGAATTTGAAATGTCAATTGTTGGGGAGATGAATTTATTTCTTGGAGTACAAATCAATCAAACAGATAATGGTATTTTCATTTCATAGTCTAAGTATGTTAAAGAGATGTTGAAGAAGTTTAGAATGGATGACTCCAAACCGGTATGTACTCCTATGGTGAATAGTTGTAAATTGAGCAAAGATGATGAATCACCTAAGGGTGATCAGAGCAAGTATAGATCTATGATTAGTGGACTGCTATACCTAACTGTTACTAGATCAGATATCATGCATACAGTTTTTCTTATAACTAGATTTCAAGAAGATCCTAAAGAAACACATGTTGCAGCAGTAAAGAGGATATTCAGATATTTAAGAGGCACATCGGATTGTGTCTTGTGGTATCCTAAGGATATTGATTTAATATTAAGTGCTTATACAAATGCAGATTGGGCTTGTTGTTTTGATGACAAGAAAAGTACAAGTGGTGGTGCATTCTTTTTTTGATGCAGATTGGTGTCATGGTTGAGTAAGAAACATGATTTTATTTATTTATCTACCACAGAGGCTAAGTATGTTGCAACAACATCATGTTGTACACAGGTATTATGGATGAGATAGACATTGAAGGATATCAAAGTTGTATATGATGAACCTATATTTATCTTTTGTGATAATACAAGTGTGATTAACATTTCAAAGAATTCAGTGATGCATTCAAGGATAAAGCATATATCTACCAGGTATCACTTTTTGAGAGAGAAGGTTATGGAGAATGAAGTGAAGCTTGAATATGTACCTACAAAGGATCAAATTGCAAATATATTTACTAAGGCTCTTCCTAAGGATACTTTTGAGTAATATCTTCAGGAAAAGTTGGGGGTTATTGCCCCTCCTTTCTTGAACTAGATGCATATGGAGATGCATTAGTCCATAGGATCTATGGATCTATCTTTTTCTAGAATGATGTTGGTGGCTACCTCTCAGAGGGAGTAGGTAGTGTCGTGTTTTCATTGAGTTGCTAATTTAATTGGATATACTCCTAAGGGGGAGTATTCAGAGCAAATATTTTTGGTTTAGTGTCAAAGAGGGAGAACAATGCAAAACATTTTATCCTTTGATGTCAAAGGGGGAGAGAGAATCGTGTGAAAAAACTTATCTACTCAGGGAGAGAGAGAATCATGTAAGGTATCAGTGAAGCAAGTTGTCTATGTCATCTAATCATTATTATCAAAAGGGAGAGAGACTCTTGTAAGGGGGAGAGGTTTTAGGAATGTTGTGGAGGCTATCTAATCTAAACAAAAAAGGGAGAGAGTGTTCAGAGCTATTGTGTGGTCTTTGGTGGCTTTTCATATTTTGTGTTGTCATCAATGAAAAAGGGAGAGACTGTTGCAAGTATGGTGTTGTCATTGATGTCAACAAGAAGTCTACAGACTGATGTTGTCATTGATGTCAACTATGGGATGAAGATGTTGAGGATATTGAGAAAATTATGAAAAAGAGGAAAACAGGTTGTGCATGTGTAGTTGAGACCTTGAGGAAGTGTTGGGAGTACATGGAGCTATTTTTTTGTTGCAGAGTCTGAAGGTGAGTTAGAATGAAGTAATGAATTGAGATGATGTGTCTGGTACTTAGTTTCCAAGTGCTTTTGAGAAAATTTGATAAACAGAGTAAACTATGTTGTGCAAGTGTTCAAAGTGTGCTCTGTTATTGTGCTTCGTGTCTCTTCTATCTTGATGCTATTCCTGTGTGGATCTTATAGGTTATTCAAGGTTGTTAGAGGTTGTTATATTTAGAATTTGGGTTGTTGGATCGTTGTACAATGCGAGATATTTTTACTAGTTTGTGAACCAATTGTTCAATGATGTTTTTTGTGGCCTGTGAGAAATATATTTGCTCCACGTTTCTCCATTGTTTGGCTTCAGGTTGTGTGGATTTGGGAATTTTCTTATAATGTTTTTATCTTTTTGTATTCAAGTTTTTGCTTGATTTGGTGCAGTACAGAGTGAGTTTCATTTATCAATATGCAAATAAGAGTTATCAGTTGTTCTGAGTTGAAGTGTTTGTATGATGCGAGCTTGGATGAAGTGTTTGATGAATCTTATGTAGTTTGTGGATTATTTTGGATTGTGTTCAAGTGAATTATGTTGTTTGAAACTTTCAGATTGATTTAAGGAAGTGTGTACTTAATGATTATGGTGTTTTGCGCAAGTGTTAGCTAACCTTGTGTTTAACACTACATGTGAGGCTTGAAGAAGCATGTTGAAGTGTGTTGGGATCTATTTGGGTCTTAATTAAGGATTTATGTAAGTCGCCTTTCGTTCCTATACATCGTGGGAATGTTTAGGTGCCAACCTATTTTGAATTTGTATGTATAACGACTAGTTGTTGACCTTCTCTAATGGTTCTCAAGGTTTTTGAGGTAGTGCTTGATATAAATATGTATGGTGTTGATGCAAGTGAGAGTAGGAAAGAGTAAGAAGTGAGATAGATGCAAGATTGATGCGAGTGATGTGTGTGATGCAAATTTGAGTAGAGCAGTGTGGATTTCATGTTAGGGTTTTTGAAGGTAGTGAGCTGAAAGCATTTGAAATCTTTCATGTGAGACTGTAAAAGTGTGTGAGCAATTGTGGTTGATTCCTTGTTGCATTGAGAAGTGTTATCTATGTAACATTCTTCTTCTTCTATCTTCTTGTATTCTTTTTTTGGTAGTGAGCCCTGGCTGTGAACCCTTTTGGACAGTGTGTCATATTCTAGCAGTGAGCCCTTTTATACCGGTTTTGTTATTACTTATATTGTGAGCTAATCCTCACTGTGGTTTTTCCCTCATTGAGCTTTCCACATAAATCTAGTGTTCTCTTGTGTGTGATGTTGTGATTTCAGTTTTTGTTATGTGCATTTCATGTTTAATCATTCTGATAGAATAAGGGTTTAATGAATGTTTGTGGATCTAATTACTATTGAGGGTTTTGAAGGTTTAATTTGCTACAATTGATTCACCTCCCCCCTCTCAGTTGTCTTGTTCATTTCAACAATGATAACCCTAGGAAGGGGGTAGGGTTTGGTTGTCCAATGGTTGAGATCAACTCACACTATACACATTTAATAATTTATTGAGAAATCATGATGTAAGATAATAATGCTCAAGGGAGTCTCTCTATGATTGAAAGGATGTATCCATGTGGAACTTCTAAAGGATGTGGTTGTATCGAAATAAGTTGACTCTTATAACACTCCTCAAGGAGTGTGTATTGTTCAATAAGATTACCATACGACTATGTTTTGTTGATATCTATATGATTGAAAACTAGGGTTAAACATGAAAATAGTGGATTTATATATAAGTTCAATGACTTACAGAGAAGATTCAAGTTTGACCTAAAGGATTCATTAGGTTTGGCAAAGTGTTATCTTGTTTATTGTTCATTTAACCATGATGATTGTATTGTATCCATGGTTGACCTATTGGTTATTGGTGAATGTAATCTACTTAATGCTAATATAAAAGACATAAAAAAGGGTTGAGCTTTATTGCGAATATCTCATAAACCTAGAGTCATGAAGTAAGTTGTAAGAGCTCTAATCTCTTGCAACACTTCCTATAAAATGACTATTGCAACATATCTTGATTATAACATTGCAAGGTAAATTGACTATATAGTGATTGCATTGTTGTATTTTGGAATATTAAAATGTTGCCAGTTATGAAAGAAAACCTTCACTTGTTAGTTTGTGATGATATCATGAAGGCAAGAGTAAGGTATGAATCTCATTAGTAAATTTAGCAAAGTGTGTTTACATTGATTAATAATAAACTTGTAGCAATGTTTGTGTCTATATCATTGCAAGTTTAAAATGCGTCAACTATATCCACAAGTTCAATCAAGGTATCTAGATTATGATTGTCACAAGAATTTCTATATATTTAACACTCATTTCATAGTATTTTACCAAAGTTAAGGAGATAGTCAAGAAGCCTTGAGGAGGTAGCACGCTTCTCCTTACTAAGATAAACTTGTAACAAGATAATCCAAAAGAATGCTTTGTATCTTAGTAGTGCTAATTATTGGGAATGACAATGCATTTTAAATAGTCTTACACAATGATTGAATGAAAAAATAGTCTTCCATGATGACTATGGTAACATGTAAATTGTGGTATAGCTTATAGACAATGGTACTAGAGGAAGATTGTGGCAAAGTTCAATTAAAAATGTCACCTACTGCATTGCATATGGACTATGGTTCACATAATACTTGAATGTAATATTTAGACTTGCAAGTTGTATACCATTATTTGTCTATGCCAACTCTTATGTATTGTGGTTCATTTCATTGTTTAGAGACTATGGCATGGTATAAGTATTGTAATTCTACCATCAAATTGTAGTAAATTGCAAGGTGATAATTTCTTGAAAACTGTGTCAAGTTAGTATTGTTCAACAAAGTACAGTAAAAGGATAATTTGTTATCTAAGTTGGTCTTGTCACGAAGCTTAAATAATTTCATAGCCTCAAATTATGGTATTCCTATAACATGACAACTTATATAAGAGGCATGGCAACCCTTAAGTGTGATTGTGCTTTGGAATGTGAAGTCTTTGAATTTAACCTAAAGGACCAAATAAGTGGTCTAGAGTATGAGGAAAAACTAAATTTTGCAAATTCTTCTAAGAGATGTTATAACAATATGTCATGATGCTTTTATGAAATTCTATGTGATAAGAGTGATAACAAATAATTCTATTTATGTATTGCAACCTTGATTAAGTGAGCAAGGAATGAACTAAACATACCTTGAATGTGGTGCTAATGGAGTAAGTTAAACTAATAGCAAAACATATAGGAAATTGAGTTATGAGAGTTGTGTATAATGGTAAGTTGTTCTTGGATCTAGAACTATACAAAAAATATAACTAATTGGTGTTTTTTCAATTAGACTATTGTTTCTTTTTATTTGCCTCAAACATGTTAATAATTATTATAAAATGAGTTTACAAAATGTAACACATTATTTGAAAGTGAAGTTGCACTTAATTTATTTTGATCTAAAATAGTAAACTAAATTACTTGTTCTTTGGATTACTTGCATTGTTTAGATATTTTTATCCATCCTCTTAGTTACTTCCCCCTCCCCCACCTATTTTTTTACTTTTCTTTATATCCACATTCTTACCTCAATGAAACAAAAAAGGCATCTTGAGCAGTGCTTGTTGACACTAGTGACGTTGAAAATGTGTTGTGTTGTTCATGTTATTTCTTCCTTGTGCTTTGCATCCTTTCTAATTGGGCATTTTCACTTGTCATGTATGTTGAAGTCACATCATCTATTTTTGCATTTACCTTGTGTATCCCCTTTCGTTTTCACCTTACTTGTTGAGTTTTTTACCACTCTCACATCAGTATTAAGTAGATTACAATCATAAGACATTAGCATTAAGGGTTGAGCTTTATTGCTAGTGTAAAAGACATAAAAAGGATTGCACACCCCTCTTACAATAGATTACTAGAAGGGTGTACATTTCATTATATTGCTTGTTATGCATTCTTATGTGTGCTATAATACTTCAATTATATTTGTCCCCATTGGTTATCATACACACAATTATGACATTTATCATATATCATGCTTATGACACTTACAATACTTAGATCATGCTTATGATCCACACACTTTCTATTAACGTTGACTAAGTTCATGCCTTGACACATAATACTCCTCGAATTATCTTACTAGACTAGGAAGCCTCACGCCTATCCCCCCTTACATCTACTAATGTTAATCTACTCTACCCATTCAAGCACAACTAGCTATGCATATGCCTTACTATCACATCATTGCATATTAACAAGTTGATCATGTTCCTACATTGTCATACATTTCAAGCTACCTTTACATTCAAGAGCATCATTCCTTCAATCTTACATCATATATACATTCATTACATCTATATATTGGGGGACATCATGCCTTCCCCTTACAATTCTAGATCTTCATTTCCAAGGGCATCATGCCTCTCCCTTACATGCCATACTAGATCTTTCATTTCACACAAGTTTGCCTAATGCATTATCTTGTCATCTAGGAGCAATTACCACAAACATATGCTTCCTCACTTGTTGCACCCATGCAAATTAATCAAGTCCAAAGGAGCCACTTTACAACATAGAGTTTTAACAAAAAAAACACATGTTTTCCCTATCACATGGTGCATCCACATACCCGACCATATAAGGGTTACACTAGGAACACTATGAGCCATCACATTACTAATCACATTATGCCATGTATCAACCTTCATCATCACAAGGACCTATTACCTTAAGTATACCAATGTATCATCATGCTCTATGATGTCATATTAAGGGCATATCACTCCAATGTTTTATGCAACCTAATCAAATCCGAAGAAGCCACTTACACCATAGAGTTTTGGCATAAAAAATCATGAGTTTCCCTATCACATGGTGCATCCACGTGACCTAAACATAAGGGTTACAATAGGAACACTAAGAGCCATCACATTGCTAATCAAATTATGCCATGTATCAACCTTCATCATCACAAAGGACCTATTACCTTAAGTATACCAATGTATTATCATGCTCTATGATGCCACATTAAGGGCATGCCACTCCAATGTTTTATGCAACCTAATCAAGTCTAAAGAAGCCACTTACACCATAGAGTTTTGGCATAAAAAATCACAAGTTTCCCTATTTCATGGTGCATCCACATGACCTAACCATATAAGGGTTACACTAGGAACACTAAGGGCCATCACATTGCTAATCACATTATGCCATGTATCAACCTTCATCATCACAAAGGACCTATTACCTTAAATATACTAATGTATTATCATGCTCTATGATGCCATATTGAGGGCATGTCACTCCAATATTTTATGTACTTCAAGGTATGTTCCTCGTAACTAAAGGTTACCAAGGTTACCATACCACCAACCTTCATTTGCCCATACACAACATCATCCCTTGATGTCATATTCAACCAACAAGCTTTCCAAACATAACATTTCAATATGTTTCTCAATTAATACTTTATATTATTACATGCTTATGTCATGCTCATGTTTACTTTTCATACAAATCCCTTCAATATAAAAGAAATGCAACCAATTGTTCCTCACTAGCACTAAATGCATAATCTTATTCTAAGATTTATAAAAGAAATGCAACCAATTGTTCCTCACTAGCACTAAATGCATAATCTTATTCTAAGATTTATAAAAGAAATGCAACCAATTGTTCCTCACTAGCACTAAATGCATAATCTTATTCTAAGATTCACAAAGGATATCAAAATGAGACAATCATTATGATAGAGCTTGCATTGCCAAGTCAAATCCCATATAAAAGAGTAAACAACCAATGTCATTGACAAAAACCATAAATTTCTACCAAAATATTTTGGTAAAGATACTTTGATACAATGACATATGGACAGATGTCAATTTTCTATGAAATTAGATTTCCTCACCCACTACTCATCTATTGAACTACTTACATTATATTTGTCACTTACCTCCACATATAAATACATCCCAATATATTTACCTTTTCCATGAATTTATTACATTTATACATAAACATATCAGATTCCTCACCCACTACTCATCTATTGAACTAATTCCATAATATTTATATCTTACCTTATACATAAACATATCAGATTCGCCACCCACTACTCATCTATTGCCTTAATTCCGTAATATTTATATCTTACCTTGTCAACATATAAACACATCCCAATATATTTACCTTTACCATAAATTTATACATATAAGCATACTTCCTATTGCACTAATTCTATAATATTTATATCTTACCTAATCCACCTATAAACACATTTCAATGTATTTACCTTTTTCATAAATTTATTACATTTATACATATTAACATACTTCCATTTACACATTGTTAACTCAAATAAAGTAATGACTATCCAAAATATAGAATACAACCATAACACAAATATATGTGAACATCAATATTTAACTCAAAAACCCTCGCTACAACCATAACAAAAGAATATACGAACTTTAATATTTAACATAAATATTCGTTTTATCATCGTTCAACACATATAATACCAAATGTACCGGCAAAATAAAAACAAAGAGGTTTCATGTATTACAAGTCTGCTGCGTTCATGTACATCAGAGAAAGCTTTATTTGCAAGCTGTAATCTCTCAAGTCTAATAGGCAAACGCTTTCCTTATCACCTCAATTTTCACTTAAAAAATGATTGCTGACAAAATAATATTACGTTTGTTCGATGGTATCCAAGATTCAACAAATAACTTTTTCTTTGATGTACATGAAAGCAATAAACTTGTTACCATGAAAATACTCATTGTTTGGAATTATGAATGTTGATATCTGTCGTCCAATGAAAGCAATAAACTTGTTACCATGAAAATACTCATTGTTTGGAATTATGAATGTTGATATCTGTCGTCCAACAAAGATAGAACAAAGGTTATGTACGTTCAAACATTGACATACATATATTTATATATATATAACTTTTCTTTAATAAGAACATACAATTAGCCAATAAACTTTAAAAAAAATTAAACATGTCATAGTTACAAAAGTATAAAGATTAAAAAGAAAATAGGAAAAAGATGTAGTCAAAGAGATAAGTAAGATGGACAGTAAACTTAAAAAAAATTACACACATGATAGTTACAAAAGTATAAAGATTAAAAAGAAAATAGAAAAAAGATAAAGTCAAAGAGATAAGTAAGATGGACATTGATTATCAGATTTGGTATCTACTCCATTGAACTCAAACACAGTTATAGTTATATTAAAAATTTGTCAACCACTTCTCTTTTCAAATACAAAGATTAGGAAAGAAAACAGAAAAAAGGGGTACAATCAAAGAGATGAGTAAGATGAACATTAACTATCCGATTTAATATCTACTCCATTAAACTCAACTCAGTTAATATATATTATCTGTCATATAAATATGTTCACTTTTATTTTTCATATAATAAATTTATATAAATATGAATGAGTGTTTATTTTGTTTTTGCTCTCATGGATTGTCCGCGTTATTTTTTAAGGACCAGACAAAGCCCAAATCAAATATTCAGGTAACAATTATCAATGAGAGCAAATAATCTAAAGGTAATTTCATAGAGTTTAATTATCATGTAGACTAAATGTTCGAATACTTTTGACAGGTAGTTATCATTTATGGTCTACTAAATGAAACTACAACTCTGAATGCCTGGAATTGACACTAAATTTGAAAGAAACATTTAGCATTCCTCAATGTGCATGCTTCTTTAAACATCCTGTACATTCAGCTTGGACAGTAGCGCGACCTAAATGGCAATAGAAACTATATTTTTGGGCGGTGAAGGCATTTGTTTGTTAAGGGTAAGGTCTTGTGAAGGGGTGTTTCTTAAAAAAGTTAAGTAGGTGCTGTTGAAATTATTTCAGAACATTTTAAGTCTTATGAATTTAATAGTGTTCTTTTTGTTCTGGTAAAAATTCTAAACTGTAAGAACAATTTCTAGTCCTACCACAATTCCACCCATTCAGATCTGCAGTCTTGAAAAATAGGGACTATTATATTTCAAGAAAAGGAACTAATTAATCCTATTACATTTTTTTTTGCTTAATGGAATCTCATGCTTCATGAAAATAGATCTCCAAATCCCCTAACCTTAGCTTAATATTATATAGAAATTGTCAGATAGAAACAAACAATATTTTTAAAAAAACTCAAAAATTCAAACATCAATAATATTAATTGGATCTACAAAAGAAACAAACAATATTTTTAAAAAAACTCAAAAATTCAAACATCAATAATATTAATTGGATCTACAAAAATATTAATAAGATCCAAAATATAAATTTTATTGATAAGAAAACTACACATTACAAATTTTAGAAACTAAAAATTCAAACATCAATAATATTAATTGAATCTACAAATGCATTAATTAGATCCAAAAATATAAATTTTATTGATAAGAAAACTAAGAAATTTAAAAATGTTTCAAGATTAAATATTAAACACAATAATTATCAAATTTGACACGTGTGAGAAAATCACAAAGGACTCGTCAAAATTAAGTCTTGCTAAGAGTACACATGGTAGGATGAAGAAATCAAATATCCTCACTAAGATCATTGATCTAATGAAAGATCAACGATTATCCAAGCACCACGCACAGACAGTACAATATAAATCTTTTTATTAGAAGCTTCACCGTTGAAAATCTACAGAACCTTTCATTCCTTTAAAAAAGCCGAGACTCGTTTAAGCCTAACATGAACAATTAAAAACAAACCAGAAGACAACACTGAGAAGCGGTCAAATTACAGCTACAAAATATGGATCCAAACAGTTGATTCTCAACATGACTTACACTTCAAAAAAATCTTTCAAATTAAAAAAAACACACACACACACGCAGGACCCTTCAAACCCTAATCTTCAAAACGACGGTTAAAGCTATAAATTATGAGAGCACGGATCAGACAAGTGCAAGCAACCAAAACTACTGAGCGATGTCAAAGTAACTAAACATACCTGAGAGAAGACAGAAGATATTGGAAAGGAAGGGGATGCGTAGAGTGGACGTCAGGTATGGGCGGTTCAGGCAAAAGAAAGGCAGCCATAAGCAGAAGCAATCTTTTACCGACTCGCCCACACTTAACAGCCTGCTTCTACATCACATCACCTCCAATAACCCTCTTCTCTTCTCTACTCCAGTCGCTGCCAGATCCAATGATCTTCTTTCAAACCCTACAACCAAATTTATAGATAGTAATGAAGTTAAGACATGCTAATTTGATGCCTTGTTAGAAAATGGAAATCCCTAATTCTATGCCTTGCCTTTCCCGTCTAACGAGGAAAGTAGATAATAAGGAAAAACCAATGCAAGTTCTCTCAAACCCTAAAATCAACAACCGCGTGTCCGCTTATGTCATACGCGGCATTTGGAATCTTCTTTGGTGGATACCATTTTTACAGTCAAAGTAAGTAGGTATTTGTAGTGGAAATTACTAAAAATTAACTGACTTTCTAGTTTATAACGATTGGGCCACGTTGAATGGAAAGAAAGTCTACAAATTATTCATCAAGAAATCGTGTTCCTTGCCGGAAGTGATAACTTTCACGCAAAGGTCTGCTATTTTAATAGCTTTTTGGAAAAAATTTAAACCTTTGTAATAAGTTTCAAGTTTGTTTTTCTCTCTTTTTAAATTTAGTGATTTTAGTAGTACATTTTTTCCTTAAAAAGCTTGAAATTTTAAATTGTTTAAAATAAAATTGCATAATGTAAATGTTTAATTAAGTTATGTATGAGAGAAAACAATAGAAAAATAGTTTCAACTTGGGTTGAGCTTTTCTTGGAGTTTTGAGAGTATTCTTGATTCTTTTGGCCTTCTCTTAACCATTGTCAAAGTTACTCTACAAAAGTCTACATTGGTGTTTGCAAAAATGTGTGTTAGTTTTGAGATGCATAAACTCCTTTCCCAAAATCTTTTTGTAACTCAAAGTTTGGAAAATGGACTCAAACTATTGTGTATGAGAATGATGCATTTTTTTGTCAAAACTGCAATAGGTTAGGTCACTTATAGATAGATGCAAGATTCTTGAATCTAAGAAGTTGGATATTAAGAATAAAGAAGTACAAGAAATAATTCATTATAAGTTAATGCCAATACTAGAAATAGGTGCAGGGTCAAAGTTATCTAGTCCACAAGTTATTGTTGTCTCTTCCCCTCCTTTGGAGGCTCAAGGAAAGTTTCCTTTAGAAAATCCTTGGGTTAAACCATCAAAGAGCTCCCGAGATCAAAAATTTAAAGATCAACAAAAGGATGCTTGGCTAAATGGTGAGAAAGAGAAAGAGATACGTAATCCTCTCATGGAGCTTCTCCCTAAGGAAGAGGAATTTTTTGAAGAGTTTCATTACCTTCAAGATAGCAATTCAAATTTTAGTTTAGAAGCTCATCCAAGGAATAGCTTAGAAATGAAGGAGGAAAAACTTTTAGAGAAGGTAGAAAGTGTTGGTGATCAAAACTGTTAGTCCCAAATCCCTAAGGTCTGACAACCTTCCAAGTGTTAGGGGTGTCAAACCTAGAAAATTACCACAAACCTATATTTAGGTTGGGCAGCTAAGGACCAATGGTTGAGGTGGATAAGACCTCCTTCACTTTTGGCTTTGCAAAACCAACGGGGGTATTCCCTAAGATGCCAAATTAATGATTTGAAACACTACATAATACCTTACAACAAACTATACCCACTACACAGTGTATCCCAATACTAGTGTCACAATATACATATGTGCTAGCTTGGACAAGTAAGGTTGAGCATCTTACTAATAGATAACCTGCCATATCAGTGTTTGGGAATGAATTTATGATACTCCCTTGTATTGTTGTATTCATTCATACATTGTAGTAGAACACATATAAAGTAAAACTTAAAGGTTTTCTTTCTTATTAGAAGTGTGTTCAATATGATAGGAGAAGATCGGTGCCTTTATCCATTGGGCTACGAAGTCTCTAGGCTTAACCACCTATGCAATGTCTAAAACAAGGAGATGACTTAATGAAGTCACCACAAAAGACTATGCCTTTGAAATGCATAGGCAAGCTAGGCTCTACACATGCACTTAGAAATACAATAAATGGTTGCAAAATATTAAGAGAGTCTACTTAGTAATCCTCACACATACCCACACATTTCCTTTATTATATTGAAAAGATATTATGCAAAAGTTTTACACAGATTTTACAAATTTTTGGCTAAAAAACTAATCAATTATACATTAGAAAATGCATGTACCATACATGAGGAGACACTATACTAAGGTTGATTATGCCTTTATTCATTTACTCTTTAAGACTACAAATGTTATTATAAGACAGGGATTGAATCCAAAACATTGCAATAAAAAAAATCTATACCTAGAATTGGATATTGAAATATAGGGTTTCCTGTAAATATAGATCTATCTTCTGTCGATTCTGCAACTGCTTCTCTCTAAAACAAGGTTTGAATGAAAATAACTATCCCTTTGAGTGAGCACAAAAGTGTAATTTATACCTCTGCAAGTTACGAAGGAGGAAGATCCAAGGACAAGGCCTGAAACCCTAGCCAAAACCTCAACAAATCACATGTAGACATGTGGATATCCAAATATGAGAATAAATCATGCCACACAGGTCCCAACACCCATGTCATACCTCCACATTAATGAGCACACAAATCAGGAACAAAATCTCCACAAAATCTACAGTAAAACATGGCTAAGATTTTACCTTTGATATAAAGGAGCCCTGCAAATCATAAAGAAGCATGGGTACCATTTTGTCCCACCTAAAGTTGTTGAGAAGTGCATTTAAAATCATCCATGTAGCCCCAAGAATCAAATCTGGCAATTGAGAAATTTGTTGCAACATTAATGGCAAAAAATGTGAAAACTTCGTAGAGGTCCAAAAGTCTAATCAGGCTCTAAAACCTCGACATGAACCTAAGGATGAAAGAACTAGAGTGCAAGACCAGAAATAAGAAATGGATTTAAACTATCATGAAACAGTGCAAAATTTTGAAAAAGATCTAAAGTTCCAATCAGGAAGAAAATCAGGTTCGGGAAACCAAAACAAATTTGGATTTTTGGGCCTTTGTTCCAAAAGTCCAATCAGGTCCCAAAACCCCAATTAGATCTTAGCAGAAAGGAAACATCGATTGGGATTGGGGACAAAAACCGGAATTGGAACTTTCAGACCTTTGGTCCAAAAGTTCAATCAAGTCCTAAAACCTCAATTGGAACAAAGTAAGAAGATAAAGGAAGTTGAGAGTGAAATTCCCAAACGAATTTGAACCATTTGAACCCTAGGTCTGAAAGTCTTGTCGAGACTCAAAGTCCTGATGAGATCGAAAAGGATGAATTGATTGAGATTGGGAATCCTAATTAGACAAGGCCCTTTCGAACCATTGCCCAAATTTTCCATTGAGACCTAAAGTCTCGACCAGATAGAAGAAAAGGAAGATGGAAAATTGATCAAGATCAAGAACCCCAATCAAACTTGGATTTGAGGAACATAGGTTCAAAAATCCTATCGAGACCTAAAGTCCTAATCAAATAAAAGAAGGAGAAGGGAAGAGTGGGATTGAGAGTTTTGAGTGGGCTAGGACCTTAATCTAATTGTCCATTCAAGACCTGAATCCTCAAAAGGACATGAAAGAGAAAATAAGAAGGGGAGAAGGGAAAAAAAAGAAGGGGAGACGGGGACATTTCCAAAGTGTGAAGGTGGTTTTGAAACCTCTATTGGGCCTTGACAAGGTTTTGACAACCACATCAAAGTAGAAAAAGGTGAGTAGAAAAGAAGAGAAAAGAAGGAAGAAGAAAGCAAATTTTGAAACTTTCGTCGGGGCCCAACAAGGTTTCAACAACTGCGTCGGAGCCCGACAAGGTTCTCAAAACCTTTCAAAACTCTAAAAAAACCTTTGCACTTTGAAGCTTCAAAGTTAAAAACTTAAAGCATCGACCAATAAAGTCGGCTTCAAAACCTACATTAGAGCCTAACGTGGTTTCAACAACCATGTCAGAGCCCAACGAGGTTGCTAAACCACCCAAAAAATGAGTAAATTTACAAACTGCGACAAGATAAGAAGTAATAAAACCTTTTTCAAGGCCCAACAAGGTTTCGACAACAGTGTTGGGGCCCAATGTGGTTCTTAGAACCACATCGGAACCCAACAAGGTTCTAAAACCTTGTAATGTTTCAACAAGAACTTTACTTAGCCATTTTTTAGATCTAGTAAATGGGTAAATGGGGTTTTTATTACAATATGGCAAAGGAGAAAAGCAACTATCAGAGGGACAAGAAGGCATGATGCAACAAGGAAAATCTCAAACTAGCCAAAATTGAAGGGGAGCATAAAGGGATAATATCAAAGCATTACAAACTCATTGAATTTTGTAGGTGTTAATAGAAAGTACTCAAGAACAAGATAATCAAGAGGTTGTAGATTTCCATGATGAGGATGAAGAAGTGTTAGCATTGCTTCCCTCCTCTTTGATTTTTTTTTGGAACCAAGGAAGACCTATTCTAGACCTTAGTAGAGAGTAAAAACAAAAAGAAAACAACAATGAAAAAGGTAGATGTGGGTAGTGATCTAAGGCAAGGTATACCATCTCATAGGGAAACTCGATCAAGAGAAACAACTAAAGAGATAGCAATGGGGACATAAAGGACTCTAGAAAACCTTTCAAGGTTAAGAAGATCTAAAAAATGAAGGTGTTGTCTTTTAATAAAAGAGGGTTGAACAACCATCATAAAAACCATCTTGTAAAATGATGCATTTTAGACAATAGGACTGATGTTCTACTTCTCCAAGAAGTGAAAATGGTTGACTCTATTTTTGCCTAGGTGGTTGGAAAGATATGGCCTACTACTACCTTTTGAATTAGTGCAACTGATGAAGCCTCGAGTGGAGTAGATGCCACGTGGAGTCCTTTATCCTTCTCAGGAGTGAAAGTGAATCACTATAAAAACATCTTGACTGTCTCCTTTACTAATACTTCTACTAAATAAAATTGACACCTAATCAATATCTATGCTCCTCATTCCAAATTTGTTAAAAAAATTATATGGGAGAACCTATCTTTGATGATTGAATCCCATATTAGTAGCCATTAGACGTTAGCTATGGATTTCAACACCCCTCTTTACCCCTTGGAGAAGCTCAAGGGTCTTGAAAACTATCCTAACAATATGATAGAGTTTGTTGATTTCTTGTCAAGAATAGGGCTATTGGATGTTGAGTTGAAGGATTCTTAGTTCACATGGTCCAATAGACACATGAGGACTAAATTGATTCAAGTAAAACTTGATAGCTTTCTTATCTCTAATGGTTGGAATATCCTTCCAAATTTGAATCTTCAAGCTCTCCCTGGAGTGGGCTTAGATCATAATCCTCTCACGTTGATTTGGGAAAATGCTCTGAGCAAAGGCCCTTTCCCCTTTAGATACAAAATTATGTGGTCTTCTCATTTGAACTTTAAAGGTATATTTTTTTACTATTAGAATACCCCTATACAAGGCTCCCCAATATATTGCTTAGCCCAAAAACTTAAAGTGAAAAAAATAAGGTGAGAGGATGGAACAAATACACTTTTGGTAATATTTTCTTTAATCTAGCTCATATCTCTAAGGGGCTTAAGAGGATTCATGATTCCATGGTTGTTGGAATTAATGATAGGGAAACTTTCTTAAAGGAGAATCACTTATAGGAAGAATGGCATAAAGTGATGAAAAGGGAGGAAATTTTTTGGATGAAAAAATTCAAAGTGCAATGGCTCACGAAAGGTGACAAGAATACCAATTGTTTTTACCTGTCTACTCTAAGGCATAGAAAGAGAAATATGATAAAGAGATTGTTGATGACATGGGAAATATTATTAATAATCATGAGCTTATTGAGTAGGTTGTTGTTTCCTTTCAAGATGCTTACAAGGACAATGTTGGAGAAGTTAATAGTCATGATGAACTCTTTGATGCTATTTCTAGGGTCCTGACTAATAAGGAGAACAAGGATATAGTGGTGGAATTCTCTGAGGAAGAAGTTAAATTTGTTGTCTTCTCCTTTAGAGATTATAAATCTCTTTGGTCTAATGGCTTCCCCTTGCCTTTTTAAAAGATTTTTGGGAGATTGTTCAAAAAGATCTTGTTGTTGTTGTGAAAGATTTCTTCAATTCTAGTAAGATCCTAAAATAATTGAATACTACTTTTGTAGACATGTAAAAATGACCTAACACATATCACACATCCTAAATGACATTTTTTCATTATTGGCATCATTACCATTAATCTAATTGTATTTCACATCATTTACATCATTAAACCCTATTTTCCTCTATTAATTGAATAGTCTTAAATTATTTAATTAATTCACTATTTCATCATCAATCTAACTTTATTCCTCTTGATTAATTCAATAAACATCAATTATTTAATTATGTTACTAATATATCCTATTCATCTAAATCAATTAGCTTATTATCAATAATAATTTAAATTAAATCACTTTTACTCTCTCTAAACCTGAATAATTAAATCAATTATTCGAAATCATTTAACATAGTCAATAAACAAATACAACTTTATTTGTTAAATTCAAACATGACTTGCATGTTCATCCCTAAATATTAATTAATTATTCAATTAATTAATTATCCTTACCCCTTTTGTGATTGAGTAAATCATTACCACTGATTTCTCGCTCTAACCGATTGACTAACTCATTTATTCTTCAATCCCACTAACCACTCAATCTATTCTTCAATCCCACTAGTCACTCAACCCGATTTCTTCAATCCCCCCAATCAGTCAAATCCAATTCCACTAAGCATTCCAATCTATTTCCTCTCAACGGGTTCTCAACCATTGATCAAAATCTTTTACTATGAAATCTCGATCGCTCATCTGAAAGCACAAAATCTATATAACAACCTTCTTCATTCTCAAAAACAATAAGAGAATCTATAGAGTTTATGCAACAAAGTCATGCTAAATTGACATTTGAATTCTTGAGAGCTTTTACACACATCTTCGATCACCATTAATGCAATTTGAAGCTTTTTCTAACAACAAATGGAGGCTTTGTATTGATTCAAACACAATCCAACATCAATATGAATACAACTTCAACATGGTATGGTAAGACTTGTTTTGTTTTGGATTCATTTAAGTTTCTTAGTTGCTTATTTGTTTAGATTCATGGCTTTACATTTCTCATTTCATGAGTATGGGTTTGGAACTTGATCTTATTTTGAATTGATTTGATTCAATTCATTATTTTTTTCCTTATGCTATTTCCCCCTTACTTCAATTGGCACACGCTAGTGGGACCTGGGTCCTTAACACTAATCTTTTGGAAAGTTTTGTGAATAGTTACAGGTTCTAGAACGCTAATGTCTTTTGCAAGAATCACTATTGATAATTGAAACACAAAAGTTCTAGAATTTTCACGTAGTTGTTTTCATGGTTTTACTGTGGTTATACTTTTTTGACCACTATTGTCATAAACATGCGCACTATTGATTTTTTAATCGCTATTGTCTATTTTGTATTGTAGGTTTCTAACAAAGTTGATTTTGATAGGGTTGTTATTGTCTTAAATAGGTATGTGGTTGTAATTTTCTTGATCACTATTGTCTAACTTGACCAATGTTGTTCGAGATAAAAAGTTTGCTACTTTCCTAAATAGATCTGCTATTATTTTGTTTTCTAACTTGATTCAACCTACAAGTTTTTTTTTTCTTCTATTTTTTCAATTTGCCTAACCCTAACGATTGACTATTTGTTGTGTTTGGGAAGTTTCTAGCATTGTTGGTACAACCCTTGTAGGATTATGGCACATTTTTCATGAGAACAACTAACACTTTGATTGCAGAGTTGGTGAACAGTCCAAGGCCATTTCAGTTTTAAAGATTTCTTAGTTAAAACACATTTCAATTGGTGCTCATAAAATTAGACCTACAACTTTGACATTTCAATTGGTGCTTATAAAATTGAACAAGGCAACTCTCACATTTCAATTGGTGCTTATAAAACTGAACAAGGAAAAATCTCATATTTTGCTTTGGTGCTTAAAATTTGTTGTCAAAATTTTGGACCTCCCTTTTTATAAGTCGACGACACCTGATAAATTTTGGCTAAGTCTTTACCCTAGCAGTGTTTCCTTGAATATTTCTAACTTGGGGGATGTTTTAGTCATTTGTTCTAACTTCCCATTTTACTACCACAGTTCTTTCCTTCTCCGTTTTCTTAAGCTAGGTGGTATTTTGTGTTTTTGTTGTAACTTGCCACATGTTTTGAGGTCTTTCTTTTAAGGGTTGGCAGTCCATACCTAAGGTTTAAAAACTTGTCAAAAAGACCACCGATAACTTTATTCGAAGTTTTTCTAACCCGAGTGGGAATCTGAGTGACTCCTATAACTACAACGGTGATTTGTATAGTTCTATGAAGTCTCCACATTACCGCTAGAGTGAATTTCCCAATAAATTAAGTGGCCATCATACAAATTATCATTTTAAATTGCAAAAAAAAGCTATTTGTATGAAGTTAAATAAAGAAAATGTCATTCATTTGTAGCAAATTTTTTTATAGTTAAATAGTTGCTATATGGGGCAGCACCCTATATTGCTTTGAGAAAAAAGATTACATGTTGAAGTTTCATTGAAAATGGTCTTCACATACTAGAATCTTACCCCTGATACGACTACAACAGGCCTACCTTAATTTCTATCTATCCAAAATTTCTAGGGCAGGTTGCAAAAGGCCTAGAATGATTGCAATTTTTATAAACTAGGACTGACTCAAGACAAAACTGGCATTAAAAAATCCTGGTGTGATTCACAGGAAAATATCACCGGGATTGACTCCTTAACCCCTACTATCATTTAACCAAATTTCAAACATTTACTTGACAAGCCAATAGACAAACACTAGGCCCACCAACCTTATTCAACACTATCTTCTTCTGAGTCATACCTTTTCTGCCAGGCTTTGAAATTGGCAATCACCGGGCACTTTGGGCCACATTTGGCATGTGTTGGGCTCTTGTCCTTTTGCTCAGGATCCCTCCCATCATTTTGGTACCACTCTTCCCCCAACCCCAGCTTCTAGTCCTCGTCGTCTCCAACCACAAACTCATTCACCAGCTCTTCATCTTCCACATAGTGCAGGACCCAGTCACATGGTATGTTATTGACCATCTTCGCAACTCGAAGCAAGAAGAAAATGTTGTGCTCACGGACATCCCATAGCTTCTCAAAGGCTTTAGGCTCGATGGTTCTGATCAAAGGAAATTTCATCACCTCCTAGCCATGCATACAAGTCATGTAGTAATTTTGTGGCATGGGTATCTACTTGTTCTCGTCAACATTGTCCAAGGCCACATCGATGTCTGCCAACCACACATGGTCAAAAACCATTTGTGTGAGCTTTTTGGCACCCTCTTTGACACCCCCATATGCAAAAGGACTGCCAAAAACATGGCAAGAATCTCTGAATTAGACCTAGACCTGTGGTAGGCCTTCAAAAATTTAGGACCCAAGACTCTCTTTGTGGCCCAGAGGATTAGTGGGTGTGGAGAGGAAAGCAACCCCTACAACCATTTTTCTATGATGGCCCCTTTGAAGGCTCGTTGTTGCTTATTTGTGTTGAGTGATAGCGGTGTCTCCATTTTATGCTACCTGCAAACGGCTTTCAATTGCTAACAACCCACACCGCCCACACTCCATCTGTCGCTCTTTGTTTTTGCAAATGTTAGCAAATTTCTCAAGAGACTTCGTTTGGGCTATTAGAATTAAATTATTTTGGGCTTTAATTCCAAAGCCTATCAGGGACATTATTGCAAGTCATGTCCGCTTGGCACCAACTTGTTACAAATGAGTACTTTTCGTGGATGTTGTGCCAATCCCAACTCATCTTTGTCAATGTGGCTTTAACAAATGACCATCCCCACAATTCTCACTCATTTGGGTCTTTTCACTTTGATTCAATTCTGCCAGCGGCTGGCAAGAATGTGCTCATCTCCCATTTCTTGGTAGACCCACGTTGGATGCCACCAAGTCATCATTCACAACCTTCCTTGCCAGCTCTTCTACCCCTATGGGGCTCACATGTACACTTTCCTTTCTTTGGTTCCATGCCAACTCACCCAAAATGTTTTCCACTCAGCACTTTGGTAGGATTGATTCTTTGCCACCTCATGCACCCATGCAGGATAGGACATGGAGTGTTTGTTGACCATCATGCTCTTCGATTAATTGCTCAATTTTTTTAATTGAAATCCCTTCTTTAAGGCCCTTGGCATATTCTTCATTGATTTTTTTCTACAGCTTCTTTCACCAAGTTGTTTTCTCTTTGATTTCCTTCTCTATAAATGTAGGATACCTTGAATTCCTCAAAAATTCCCAGAAGTTGTGATATTGGTTGAAGCCAACGATTCAATTTCCAACTAGGAGAATTTTTTTGTCTTATCAAGTTGATAGTGATGAGGGAGTCTCCTTCAAGCTATAATCTCTTTGCATCTATGGCTATTCCCATTTGGATTCCCAATAGAGTTGCTTGGAACTCTGCCTCATTGTTTGTGTAGATTCCTAGTGGTTTGGATTTCTCCACTATTGTCTCCCCCATCTCATTTCTGGCCACACAACCAGCACCTCCTAGGCCTGGGTTGCCTTGAGCCGCCCCATCAAAGTTGATCTTGATCCATCCTTTTTCTGGGGGTTCCCATCTGACTTCCTTTCTCTTTTGTTGTGACATACTTTGGCCCGTGCCTGCTATTTTAGGTATGATTAGTCCCTTGAAAGCTTGTTTAATCTGGTCATCCCAGTTTGTGTAAGTGCTTTGCTTCCCTATGTTTGATTTTACTGCTTCATTCACTGTTTCAGTGACCATTCCTTTTATTTTTTCACACAACCTTTATGGCGACATTTCCTTATTTTAGAAGATCCTTCTGTTGTGTTCCTTCCAAATTTCCCATATGATTATTCACGGGGCTATAGGCCAGATGTTGTCAAATATTTCCTTTCTTCTTGGATGGGGCCACATATTAAACCATGCCAATAAGCAGTTTGGCAAGGGGCTTTGCAAACTTAGTTTCCCCATGAAATGCTTCCAACAATGCTCTAAGTATGGACAGTTCAACAACAAATGGTATGTTTCTTCGTTGTTATTTTTGCACAAAATGCATCTCCCAGGGCCCTGGATTCCATAGGTGGATAATATGTCCTCTGTCAGGATCCTTTTTTGAATTTCCAACCAAGCAAACACCCCTGCTTTTGGTAGGCAGTTCCTCCCCCATAGCAGTTTACTTGGCCAATTTTCTCTTACCTCTGCTTGTTCCTTGATTTTGTAGCCAAGCTTGACTACATATGCTCCTGTCAACGAGCCACACCATCTAATGGTGTCTTCCTGGTTAGATGGAAAAAAATTCCTTTCCTTTAAGATTGCAGCAAGGGCTTCCTTCTGGTTTTGTGGGGCTTCTAGATTTTGCAAGGAATGCCATTCCCATTCTTGCACACCCTCCCTCTCTATCATCCTTCCATAGTTGCATACCTTCTCTCCCCAAGTTCTGGTAGTTTCTTCTTTGATTAGATCCAGGTTGGGTAGCGTTGCCAAAGCTTTTTTTCCATTCCATGAATCCTTCTAAAAAGATGTTGATTTTCCATTTCTTATCTCCAATGTCACATGCTTTGAGATTATATCCCTGCATTCCATCAAAATAGTTCCACATGGCTGAGCCTCTAGGAGGATTCTCAGTTGTGAGAATTCGGATTGGGGAGTCCGAGTCCAAATATTTTCTTCTTAAAATCCTGAACTAGCATTGCTCTCCTCTTGCGTACATGTCCCAGACCAATTTTGTACCCACTGCCATGTTCATCAATCTTAGTTGCTTAATACCTACTCCTCTGGTCTCTTTGGGTGAGAAAAATTTTTCCCATGCCACTAGGGGAAATTTTTGTTCATCTTCTGTACCACTCCAAAAGAAATTTCTAAATATCTGGTTGAGCTTCTCCTCAATTGTTGTTGGGATCTTTAGGCACACCACTGAGTATATCGGAATGGCTGATAGCATTTCCTTCACCATCATCAATCTACCAGCCAATGATAACCATTTCCCTTTCCATTTCCCCATTTTATTCTTGTAGCTATTTATTATCCTTTCCCAATAACATTTTTTGTTGATACCCACAAATAGTGGAGTACCCAAGAATCTCCCTAGGAAATTTGCCACTCTCAAGCCCAAAATTCTTGCCATATCTCTCTAAAGGCTCGGTTGTGTATTGAGAAAGAAGACCTCTGATTTATGTCAGTTTATACTTTTCCCTGATGCCTGGCAATACTCATCCAAGAAGGTTTGTATGGTTCTTGCTTCTCTTCTACTTGCCATTCCAAATAGAGTTGTATCATCAACAAACTGCTGGTGTGTTGTATTCTCAACACCATTAGCTACTTGCACACCTTTCCATTTGCCTACCTGTCTTAGAGTTGTTATTCCCCTTCCCGTTACTTTTTCCATGACGATGAACAGGAAAGGGGATAGGGGATCCCCTTGCCTAATCCCTCTCATGGATGTAAAGAAGCCTTGAGTTTTTTCCATTTACCAACACCAAGAATTTTGTCATGGAGATGCAACTTTTCACCCAGTTTACCCATTCCTCCTGAAATTTGAATTTCCTGAGTACCTCCAATAGGAAATCTTTTTCCACCAAATCATATGCTTTAAGTATATCCAACTTGAGGATCATACATGGCTCTCTTTCCTTTTTGGCCAAATGCAGGGTTTCATGAGTTGTTATTATGCCTTCAACAATTGATCTTCCTAGAGAAAACCCACTCTATTCCTCTAAGATTATGTGCCCTAATACTCCCCTCAATCTATTTGATATTATTTTCATAATTACTTTGTACACTGTGTTGCATAAGGCAATTGGTCTAAAATCCCCCATCTTTTTTGGATCCTTTTTCTTAGGAATCAATGCCAAAAATGTGTGGTTTGTTGCTCCCAACATGGTCATCTTCTTTCTTGACTCTTCTACTGCCAAGTATAGGTCATCCCCCACTATTTCCTAAAACTTTTGAAAGAAGCATGCAGGAAACCCATCTGGTCTCTGGGACTTGTCTGGGTTCAGTTGAAAAGTTTCCTTTTTCATCTCCTCTTTGCTTATTTTCTTATATAGCATTTTATTATGTTCTCCTATAATCCTTGGAATTGTTGCCGACAATTTGTTTCTGACTTCCTCATTATTTCCAGTTGGTCTATTTAGAATTGCTTGGTATAAATTCATTGCCTCCTCATTGACTTCATCCAATGACTGTGTTATTGAGTCATCTTCTCTTGTTATGGATGTTATTATATGCCTACTTCTATTGGTTATTGCCATTCTATGGAAATACTTCGTATATCTATCACCTTCTTTAAGCCAAGTCTCCCTTGATTTTTGTCTCCAGAAGCATTCTTCTCTTTTCAGGATCTCTATCAGTTCTTCTTTCAGGGCCTTTTCCATTTCAAAATCCACCACATCCATTCCTTCTTCTATAATATGTTCGTTGAGTGTGCTTAGCTCTTTTTCCACCCATTCTTTTTCTTGGAAGATGTTTTTGAAGAGTTCTTTATTCCATTCTTTGAGTTTATTTTTCACATGATTCGGTTTTTTGTTCAGTTTTTACAGACATGAGTGATTTCCTATTTGTAATTCCTGCCACCATTCCTTAATCAAATTGGGGAGCTTATCATCTTTGGTCCACATTTTCTCAAACTTGAATGGGCAGCCCACTGGGGTGGCATCTGGTTGGACTTGTAGTTGCACTGGGAAATGGTCTGATCCCACATAGGGCAGAATAGTGGCTTCATGTGTTTGGTTTATTCTTCCCCAATCCCCAAACATGAAAAATTTGTCCATCCTTTCATATATGTTTGTAAATCCTTTCCTCCTATTTTTCCAGGTAAAGGTACCATTTCTTGTTGCTATGTCCAGTAGGTGGTTGTTGTCCACAAATTCATGAAAGTCTTGTTGGACTCTTGTGATTCTCCCTATCCCACCTCTCTTTTCTTCACAGTTTAGGGTTGCATTGAAGTCTCCTGCTATGATTCCTTTTTCTCCCCTGAGATTCATTATGGCTTGAGAGATTTACTACCAAACTATTCTTTTCTCTCCTATCTGGGTAGGGCCATATGTGTTGATTAATGTGAATTGCTCTTTTTTTGTAACATTTTACATTTTATTGCTATCCAATTCATGTTCTCCTCCATTAGTTCAACTGTTACTGAGATTGGATTCCATATAACCCCTAGACCTCATGAGGCCCCTTCTGCCCCTATAAAGCATCCTTCCCATTGCTTCCACCACTTCATTCTTTTCTTGATTTCTTTTGTGTCCCACTTTGTTTCTTGTAGTATGAATATGTCTGCTTTGGATTGGTCAATTTGGCACTTGACTAGACGTCATTTGTTAGGGGTGTTTAAGCCCCTAAAATTCCATTTTATTATACTCATTGTGTCTAGGGAAGGAGTGTCTCCTTCCCCATCCATAGTTTTGTTTGGCCAATTGCATTTGCTGCTATTTCCAATTTAGCCTTGTTGGTTTTGGGACCTCTCTTCCCCTTTCCCTTTATGTTTGGCTTTTTTTATTATCTTAGATTGAGTTTGTTCTAAAGTTCTTTCCTCCCACAGCTCCCCTTCTTCCACCTCCTCCTACTCTTCCTCATCTATTTCCCAATCTCCAACTATTTCATTGTCTGACAAATGAGTTTCTTCTTCCCCCTTCTCCTCCTGATGAGGCTTTTGGGCTTCATCTTCTTCTTTTCCATCTACTTGCTTTTACCCTTCCTCTTCTTCCCAAGCTTCTTCCTCTTGTGCTTCCCTATCCTCCTGGCTTGTTTTCTCAAGGTCCATTCTCTTGTTCATGACTTCCCCTATTTGTGTGGTTAGGACTTTTCCAAGTCTTTGGTGTGTTTCAAGAGTGTACTCAAATCCTCTTTCACCTGCAGAGTTACCCCTTCATCATTTTACATTCTTTGGCTTGGGATTATAGTTGTTTCCCATTCATTTCCTTCCAACTTCCTCTTTTTGGAGTTCTTCCCATTTGTTTGCTTCATGCCTTCATCCCTGAGAGCAATTTTTTTTCCATTGTCCCCGGCCTCCTCTACTGAGTTACTTGTTATTTCTTGCTTACTACCCATGGGGTTTTCCTCTTCCACTGTGCCAAAACCTCCTACCTTTATGTCCTCCCTAAAAAGGAACTTCCCTATCTTATTGCCTTCACTCCTGACCACCTTCTGAATCCAACTACAAGCTCTGATAAGATCTCCAAACTTTATATATCCCTACTCCTTCCTCTATTTCTACCAGAAATATATTTTCCTCTACACCTTTCTTCCCATTTACAAAATCTTCATCTATTCCCAGGCATACCCCCAGAGTATCCCCAATTTTCATCATGGCCTCCACACTCCAATATTCTGATGGTAGGTCTATCAGTTTTAGCCATCTTGGGATTTGTTTGATTTTGTAATGCCATGGGTCAAAATTGGGTTCCCATTTTTTACAACGGAAGTTGTAACCTTTGAAGAAAAGGGGTTTACCATATACTATTTTTTGTTTTAACTCCCATTCTATGCATTCTATCAGATAAAAGGCATTGGGGAGAGGTTTTATGCTCACCCAGTCTTTGAAGTTTTGCTGCCACTAGTTCATGATTTCTTCTTTCGGGTCTCCTAGCCCGCACCATTTCGCAAAGAGGGCTTGATCTCACAGTCTCTCCACTCTTCCTTTGATGATTTCCGTCTGCATTGAGAAGAGCTTGCTACCCCATGGTTTAGTGCTTGCTTCCGTTTCTCTTTCTTTTCCTCTCTTCCCTCTGTTTTTCCTTCCATTCCTCCAGTTGCGCTGAAGGTTGTAACAATTAGGTCTTCTTGAAGGTCTCCTCTTGTTCTAGTGGGCTCCATATTGCGAGGATCGATTCCAACACACATTTTCTCCTCCCGGGAAATTTCCTTAGTAGCTCGGCTTATTGTTGTCATTGCTTCCTCTTTTCCAAGAATCTTCCTTCTTGGGACTGCCACTTCGATTGGTTCTCCTATCCTCTTTGACTTTCCATTCCCTCACTGCTGGTGCCCTAGGTTTTTTATTTTTCCCAAACCATCCACTCCTAAAATTTCCATAGTTTTCATTTTCCTTTTGTTTCCATCCGTAGGGATTTTGTTTACCCCATCTTCCTTCCTGCTGGCCATCGTGGAGTCCCTCTTTCCTTATGTCTATGTTTTGTTTTTTTCCTTGCTCTTCCTCCTATTTCTGGATCCTTGGGTCACATTTATCAATCCATCTTCCATTCGAGAAAACCCATTGAGGAATATGGTTTATCTCCTTCTCCTTTACTGCCTCTACTCCTCTTCTCAAGACCCTTTCATCAAGATCGTCACCCCACCACCATCTATCTTGGCCACCTGCTTCCTGTCGATCCCAGACTCCTGCGGAATTTCACTCCAATGTGCCAAATTGCGCCATTTTCAATTCATTCATTTGTAGTAGAATTAAACCAAAATTGAAGAAAAAATTACTCATAATATAGGGAATTAGCGACATAAGTACTTCATTATATATATTAGAGGAAATACAAAATCTCTGTTGATTACATAAAGAGAGGGAATTAGATAATATTCAAAAGGGGAATTATTTTCATGCATAGAGGATAAACACCAACACACAAACTGCTTCTATAACCACTTGAAGGTGTTCTATCTGGGCAGGTGAAAGTAGGTTCTCGTGTGACTGCAGAAACTGGGCAAATAGCTCCATGTTGTTTCTCACTAGCCCCGCGCATAGGAGTCACTGCTTCTTCCAGGTCTTCATTCTAAGGAATTGAAGCAATGCAAATGGCATCACCTATCAGTCTATTTTGTGGATAATTGCTAAGGTTGGCAATGGCTACACTCACCCGGCGGAGGAATTTTGGTCATACTAGTCGTTCTACTGCCCTCATTCCCCATTCATGACACCCATAGGTGCGAATCATGGTGTACACGAAACATTTCGGAAGCATTGCATTGTGCACATGCACCTAGTTTAGAAATGTATCTCCTAATATGTTATACAACACCTCCTCTTCAACCTCACTTTGAAATGTGAAGACCTCCTTTAACTGATCAAACAATCGTCTGAAAAGAGGGCTACACTCAATCTCTTCAATGATGAAAAAGTCATTCATGGATACACCATCACTCTGAGCGCTAGCCATGTTTGATACTGTAGGATGGCCAAATGAGGTTATCCCTGTTGAATTTATAGAGGGTTGGTGAGACATGTTAATTGAGAACAATCAAGATGATAGGATGGTGATGCAGGTCTGAATTAATGGTTGATATAATGGGAATTTAAGTTACATTCCCAAGATTTTTCGGCTGGACAGCTTGCGCATATGACAATTGTTTAATGTTCAATTGGTGAGGAATGCGAGCCACTTCAGAATCAATGGCCATGAGGTGAGGGCTAAATCAAGAAATGCTCGAGAATTTTTTTAAGGTCTTTTCACTAGCAATGTAATTATGCCAGTTATTTATTGTTTTTCGATCATCGTTTGCAAGATAAACGGTTGAGTGGCAAGAAGACGTTACCACAACTGATTAGTAACCGTCATGTAAGGGATGCGAACCCTATATCTAGGTGAAAATATCATTCATCAATGTCTTATCTTTGGAGAATACATTGTGATGTAATCGAGGAACTTTAGATTGATTCATTTTGTATTTAATTTCCTAATTATAGTAGCTCTCAATCTGTGAGTTTTGAGAAGAATAAGATGTTGATTGTACTAGTATGTGATCCACATACATAAATTGAATGTGTTTTCTATGAGAAATATATTCGACTGCATTTATTTTATCTATTGTAATTATGGAATTTCTTTGTTCAGCTTATATTTGCTTTTGTCATTAATTGATATGGTCTGTGAGCTAGCTGATTGATGACCCTTGGGATTTATTTCACATTAGTTACATTTTTATGGGCTAATGTCAGTTGCCTTATCACTTTCTGGTTAAAATCCATTTATTTTTCATTTAAATCACATGAGGAAGTTTTACCTCTCAATTCAGAGGAAAGCCACAAATGCAATTATGGCCTTTCTAGAGTTGTTAGTGATGTGACCATAATCATAGTGTCAACTAAACATGCTAGATCCAAATGAATTTAAAACCCATTTAATTACCTAATCCATGATCCCAATAAGATATTCAATATCAACAAAGCAAAGAAGTCATTAAAACTAACATGCTAAAACACAAAAGCTTGACAAACATCTATTCTAATACATTGAATCTTATCCTATTGGGGGAGTGGTGTCACATTGATGTGGAATGGTGACCATTTCCCAATCCCTTGGATAATGTGAGCCTTTCCAATCATTTATTGATTAAAATCGATGGAAACTAATGAAAAAGATGAACAAAAGCATGATAAAAGCTAGATTAACATGATAAAATCTAAGATGTTTGACGTAAGTGTATGTAAACCTATGCTAAATGTATACAAGATTCAAAGATGCAAGCCCTAGATTCCAAAATATACTAAATGAATGCAAACTAAGTTATCATGGAAGCCATTGATGGATGCTAAGCTAACAATGCATGAAAATTAATCTAAAATGCTATCAAATGTAAAACATGAATGCAAATGGGTGTGAGTTTCAACAACATAAGTTTGCTATCAAAAGATGGATCCCTACTCAATAGATGCAAAGTCTATTTATAGAATAGCCAATGAGAAACCAATGGTCAAGATTGAACAAATCAATCAATGGTTAGTATGGAAAGAAGATGGAGGCATGGATCATGGATTCCCATCAAGGGTTGAGAATGCAAGATGATATTTAATCAAGGTCTCACAATCATGCAAAGAAGCACACTTTCAAAGTTTTCCCAAGAAATTTGTTGAAAGTTTGTTACAAAGAAAAATTTTCCCTTTTTGAATCAGTGAAAGGGAGAATATTCTCATGCAAGTGGATGAGTAAAATTAGCATTTATCAAATTAAAACAAATTTTTAATGTGCAAAGGGGAGGGATATTCCATAGGAATAATCCCTTTTGGAGGAATTTCACATTTAACATTAAATAATTTATTTATTTAATGAAAGGGGCAAGATTAGGTTATTTAATTAAATAACTAGGATAACTAGGATTTATTTAATTAAATAAGAAGATATAAGAAGGCTAATTAAATAATTTGCATTATTCTCTTAAACAAGATGAAAGGTGAATATTATGGAGAATGAATTAACCTAGGAATGAAAAGAGGATGTATTTTAGGAAAAAATGATATTATTATATCATATGCCAGTGTGTAGTATCATTCATGACATTTTTAAGTGTCTACATTTTTACGCTCTATGAAGCGAGGTACCTACTATGTTGGTTCAAAGATTGACACTTTTCGGATTAAAATTGTTGCATAGATCAAAAAATTATTTTTTATTTTTTATTTTTTGGATGCCCCACTGTTTCCCCAACAAAAGGAATAAGCTAGTTCCCTGCCCCCTTGAGAGATCAAGCAAATTTTTTGAATTTTGGGTTGATCTCTTGATAAAGGTAAAACATTGGTTAAGGTGCAAAAAACATGCCCTAGGATGCGAAAATGGCCTCAAAAATGCAAAAAATGGCTCAAAATAAGTTGCGTAGGTCGAAAATAAGTAACACGAGCCAAAACCCCAGCTACAACCTCAAATTAGGGAAAGAAACCCTAAATTTTACACTTAAATAGGTGAGAAAGGTGCACTTCCAATTCATTTGTGCATTCACACTATAACAAGTTTGTGCATTTTGAGCTCTGACACCTTGATGAGATGGCCCATTGTGCTCTTCTAGTTCACCTTTCCAAGCGAGTTCGAGAGTACCAACACTGAGTGGATGCAGGCCCCTGGGTATGTGAGTCTGATTTGGAGCAATTTTTGAATGATTCTGTGTAATTCTCTAGAGCTTAAATTCCTAAGGTTATTTTGACTAACACTTCTCCAATCGTGACTACCACCTTTGTGGATACAGCTACTACATCCTATCCCATGGCTACACAACTTGAGGAGACTTCACCACAGTCACCATGGTTATCTTCACAAACACCAAAGAGAAGGAAAGAAGCCATCTCTCCTGATGAATTTGACTTTTCACAACTTGCGACTGCCAAGACTAGAACTAAGAAAAAAGAAAAAATTCTTTCTAGATGCTTTTTGACAAAGAAGGTAATAAGTATGCAGAGATAGCTCAACCTCCCTTTGATAAAACTTATGAGGAAGTAGATCTTGCAGAATATTCTATCACAAGGGTTGATTTGGGTAAAGTGACTCATGATAGTGCAAAGGTCAATGTTCAATCAACCTTAGATTCTCTCATTGAGAAATTTGACAAGGAAAAAAAGATGAGAGATCACTACAAAGCTAAGACAGAGCAACTCACGTTCGTGTTACAGAAGATCACCCAATCTTTTGAATCCATCGAACCCGAGGCAATTGCAATTGGTGTTAAGAATCCCATAATTTAGAAGGTGGAAAAGGTACATTCTAGAGACAAAGTGGTTGGTGAATATCTTGACCGCTTGATCGCATTGGGCACATAAATGTTAGGTTCAACTATGGGAAAACTAGAAAAGATGGAAAACATAAGAGCAAAACTAGATGATATTGTGAATGCTTTCTCTCAAGAGAAAGAAGAAATGGAAAATATAGTAAAGTCTTGGATTAAGATGAGGAAACTCAAGATAGAAAAATTGGAGGAATTTGGGGTCATTCCCAACTAAGACACGTACATGGAAATTGAAGAGTCTTTGATTCACAAAGACACTGTTCTCACCAACTTGCTCAATGATCTACAATCTGCACAGGAGCTTGGTGAAGTGGAATGTAAAATGTGTGAAGATGGATGAAATGTTGACCCAAAATGTGTTAACCTAAAAGGGACCTTTGTTTTGCAAGACCAAGGTAGTGAGAAACATGTTATACCTCTAAAGTGATAAAACCTTAAGAACTCGATGATTTTGATAATAGATCTTGGACTCAATGTTTTGCAATACTTTCCTTGTTTCCACTTTGCTTGTTTTGGGGGACTCAATGTTTGAACATACATCAATGTGGGGTGTTCATTTCATTTTTAATATTTGATTAAGTGAGATTGTTTCATTACCACATCAAGAAAGTCTTAATTAATGTTCAAACTAAAAGATGTCTATGTCTAAGCAACCTTCATTCCACAAAGTCCATTATGTGAAAATCAAGAAGCTAAGGCCATAGTTCCCCATGTTAACTTTAGAGAGTGTGAATTAAGATATAATTCCCAATATTTAGAAGCCTCTAAAGATAAAATCCTTAGGGAAAAGCAGCAATTTAGGACTTTTCAAAGGTATTCACATTTAATCTAAAGGGTTTGAAATGTGATGAACATGTTGATGTGTGTTTAAGTTGTTTTGGAACCAAACAATGTGTCAAATTGACTCACAAGAAATATAAAATTCTTAGCTCAACTGGGTACGTTTCTTCTTGGTGGGCTTACCTCATGCCCCAAAGGGATGACTTTACATGCAACATTGTGGAGGAACAAAAGCAAAATATTCCATTCTCTTTAATCCTTTATGCCTTGGCCCACAAGTTAGACTTGGTAAGTAACTTCTTGGAATCAAAGTTCCAATGCACCACTTTAAAGAACGTTTCAGAATTGGACTTGGCTAGCTACTAAAACAAGGTTCTTAATGACAAAAAACTAATAACTCCTATCGTTACACTACCGTTCGCTAGCCACTTAAGGCATGGGATTAGGTGCAGTATGTTGTCACCCAAGATTGAAGCTACTTTCTCACGATTTTGCAACCTTTAATATAGATCATCGGTAAACGTGCTTGCAAGAACTTGACTATGAGTTCTCCATTGCGGGTCGACGTATCTCATAGCAAGTCCTCTCTTAGGGGTGACTCAAAGAAAGAAAATACACTTGAGTATTTCTCTTCACCCAAGATCACATGAAGCACAAGGGGAGTGGATACGTACTATAAGTGTATACAAGAAAGTACACTTGAGTGTTTCTCTTCACCCAAGATCGCACAAAGTGCAAGGGGAGTGGATACACACTACAAGTGTATACAAGCAAAGAAAGCACATCAAACACTCATTCATTTTAACCAAATATAGAAAAATGACTTCATTTTAAGCACCAATGGAAGTGTTTGTTTGTTTTGTCCTATTTTAACCAATATGAGGTTGTATGGCTTCAATTTTAACCAACTTTGAAAGTGAATTTTTAAGCCCAATTGTAAGCTAGTTGTCCTAAGATTATAAGTTTTAAAACCCAATAGAAATTTAGTAGTCCTAAAACATGAAGAAAAGTAGCATATGAGGGGTTATACCATCCCCTAAATGTCAAAACACCTTTACAATAACTAGAACTATGAAAAATTGAAAATCAAAAATTTCAAAAAATTTCAATTTTTTCTATGTTTAAGTAAACCACATTTTTGGAGGACTTCGAAGTTGAATTTGGGGTTGAAACTCACGTCATTTCCCAAAAATAAATTGTTGTAGTACTCTTGGAGACCTTTCCAATGGTGCAAATGAATTTGAATTTCGAGCACCGAGTAGAAATTTATGACCCCAACAAATTAGGGTAAATAATTTCCTAGTTTTTTCCCAAATCTGCAAAACCAATTAGCCTCACAACACAAAACCAGATAGTAAAATATCAAAGAGCATATGAAAATGAAAATTTAAAACACAGGAAAATTGAATCTCTATTTTTTACCAGTAAAAAAGTTCCGCTAAAATCAATTGTGTCGCTATAATTGAGGTGCGTCACTCTGGTGAAGTTTGAAGGCGTCACTCTGTAAAAAAAACAATGATGAAAAATGTGTCACTATATCAATAGCATCACCATTTTTAAAATCACAATAAATCCAAAAGGTTAAATGTGTCATAGTATTTAATATGCATCGATATAATTCAGTCAAAGGCATTGCTCTATGGTGACATGCTTCAATAACGTCGTTGAATCCATCAAAAGTGTCGTTGTCTCTCCAAAACCTATAACTCATGGAAACTTAAGAGAAATTCATCAAACGAAGTTAGTAGATCCCTCCTTGTAGCACAAAAATGTGATTGTAATCATAGTATATGTTAAATACCCCAGATCCTAATGAATTCAAAACACATCTAACCCTCGAAGCTACAATCCCAATGAGATGTTCAAAAGCATCAACAAACTAAGAAACCATTAAACTAAGCATGAAATAAACATGAAAGCTTAAAAGAAACCTATTCTAATACTCCAAACCTTATCCCATTGGGGGAGTGGTGTTGCATTGATGTGGAAGGTGACCCTTTGCCAATCCCTTCAATGAAATGAGTGTTTAACCAAACTCCATTGTTGAAACTAGGCTAAAAAGTGATAAAACAATGCTATGGGTGGATGAAAAGATGAAAAAGAGCTTGATAATGGTGCAAGTATGAATAGAGATATTATTCAAACAAGCATCATAACTTTACTCTAATGAAGTGGATCCATTTCTCTCCAAATGGTAAAGTATTTATAGGAGAACAAATGAAGAATCAAGGGTTGAGATTGATTTGATCAATCAACGGTCAATATGGAATCAAGGGTACTGAAGGCATGGATCAAGGATTCTCATCAATGGATGAGAATCAAAGATCACATGGATCAAAGAAAGCATCAATGGATGAGAATGATTCAAAAAAATACTTTGTAACAACTTTGAAAGTTTTTTAGGAAATAATATTCCATTTTTTGGAGCCAAATAGGATCCCTATACAAGTGGATGGGTGAGGAAAATTAGTAATTAGTAATTAAAACCAAGTTTTAATTGTGCAAGTTGAGGAATATGAGGATTGTCATTAAATAATTGATTTATTTAATAAAAAGGGGATGGTAAATGACATTTAATTAAATAATTTAAGATTATTTAATTAAATGAGAAGCCATAATGTGTTTAAATTAAATAATTTGATTTATTCAATTAAATGTGAAAAGGGGGGTGAATTAACCTAATAACATTAATTAGATTAATAGATGAAAATGATGCATTTAATTAAATAACTAGGCTTATTTAATCAAACAGGCGAAAAAAGATGAATTTTAGGATGAAATGATGTTAGTGACCAAATTCAAGTGTGTAATACAATTCAGGACAATTTTAAGTGTTTACATCTACATCCAAAGTTTTAAGGTTGTATACCTTTCGCTATTGAAGATATTGTTGATAGTGTATTAGACTTAGTAATGACAATGTTACAGGTGCAAAGTGCATGTTGGAATGCTTCATATTTCATTGCGGATGAATGTTATATTGTGGGGTTTTGAGGAAGTGTTGGAAGGTGTCAAAAGTGTGTGCAGTCCAAGTGGAAAGTGATTTGGTGGTCCACATGTTGAGTTGTGAATGAATAGTTGATTCATTTAGTTGTTGTTTCACCAACGGTGTTGACCTAAAGGTTTTGGTGTTATGTAGAGTTGAGTTGTGTATAGAACGCAATCATAGGAGTGATTATAGGTCATGTCAACCTATTTTGGTGTGGTACACATTTTTTTTCTCTCTGTAAAGCATGTGTGTTGGAGTTTCCTATCAAAAGGTTATTGTGTTGCACATTTTATCTAATTAAGCTGACCTAATTGATGTTTTGGTTGGTTGTGTATATATAAAAGGTTAGTCCATTGTATGATGAAGAATATTGGATGTAATTAAGAGTGTGTGTGAGATCTGATGTAGTGTGAAGTGTGAAAGGTGATAGTGGTGAAGTATGAAGTGTGTAAAGTCAATTTTTTGAGCTTAATTAGAACTATGCCTTCAGCATGTTGCAAATGCATTGTTAGCAATTCATCCTTGGTAATGAGACGCCCTTTCTTCTATCTCTTTCTATTCTGGGAAGTGAGCCATTCTTTCTAGACAGTGAGTTCACCATTCTATAAAACCATTGTAACCAATTATAATATATTGTGAGCTAATATTCACTGTGGTTTTTCCCTTTCAATGGTTTTCCACGTAAATTGGTGTTCTTGTGTTTATTGATGTGATGCATGTTTTAATTGTGCCTTTCCATTTCTGTAAGTTTGATGAGATGCTTTGAATGCATGCTTAACTTGATAAAGTTAATGAATTTTAGTGAATATTGATTCATCCTCCCCATCTCAATATTCTGGTTCTTCAACATTACCACATCTTCTACTCCACTAGAGGGAAGTTAAAAATCCACTTCAATTTCATTTGATTTTCCTCTTTTCTAAGCGTTAGGAGTAATGACAATTCCAAAGAGGTGGTGGATTAATTTTTCAAATAAGCCTTATTTATTTCTTGCATTTACTATTATAGAATATACATTTTGAATTTAGTTATTATCATTTTTATTTTAAGAAAAAACTTTCTGAATTAAATTTTAAATATGCTTTTTTATAATGAATATAACAATCTAATTAAAGAATGAACCCCCCTAACCATTCACCTAGCTAAATGATAACCAAAAGATATGGTAAGGAACAATACAATCACACATCTAATCCACAATTAGGATCCACATGATTATTGACCTTTAGCCACTAATGACAACAAAGCTACCTATGGAAAAATTAACAAAGACAAACTCATTACATCGAACCAACATTTTTAATAAAAACTATACCTTATGTGTGTGTAGATATCTATTTCTTAATGAAATGTATGGTTACTAAAAATCTTGATATACCACTCTCTTTGATGATACCCTCGCTCATCCTCTAGGAGGGAAAAATACTTTCATGTATTGATCTAATCATCACAAAGTAGTTGATTCATTAGTTGTAATCACATCATAATCTGATTAATAATAAATGATCAACATTAATGATCAAACAAAAATTATTTCTAAGTCAACATGTAATTATAACTAACATCTATAGCTAACCTAAAATTGAACATAAGTTTACATTGAAATGATCAAAGCAATAGAAACTATATTCTATTCTAAATATTCACAGTTAAAATCTATATAACTCAAATGCTCAAAATAAATATAGAAAATCCTATGTGTAGAAGAGGGGGATTCGCTACTCATGAGTTCTCTTCATTCAAAGAGCCTCGCAGGGTGAACTTCCCTAATCTACCTCAAGGAACAAAGGTGAGAGTTTTAGAATATGAAAGAGCAGGTCATAGAGATTTTCTGGAAAAACTATCAAGCTCTTGCCTGAAGGATGACAACGTGGAATTCAAATGACAACGTGAAGCACTGATGTCCCAGAGGCATGTTGGCATTTCATACGGACCAAAAAGTGAGAATGTCTCAAAAAATGCCTAAATGACTACTAGCAAATTGATTGCAAGGAGCTTACAAAATGCGATGAAGAAATAGTATGCAATAGAACTAAAATAAAGTGAAATAGAAATGTTAGAGATAAGGAGAACAAAGGAAATAAATACTTACAACCATGCAAGTGATGAAGCCTCCACAAAACGAATTTCTTCAAAACCTATGTCTGGAAGATATCTAGAGAAAGTGTTGGGGCTGTATAGGGGTTTGTCTCAATCAAACCCCCGTTTTGGTGTTCCCACCTCCACAGACAATTAGATAGAAAGAGAGAGTGTAACCGAAATGGAGAAAAGTGTTTGGTGAAAGCAAAACCCGCTTAGGAGTAGAACCCGCACCACCAAGTGTAAGTGATAAAAGAAAACCCCGCTTGAGGGGGAGAACCCGTATCACAAAAGAGGTGATAAAAGAAATCCCTGCTCAAGGAGGAGAACCTGTATCACGAAGTAAATGTGCAATAGATAAGGGATATGAAATCCCCAAGATGCTCACAAGCATGAAGCAAGGGAAATAGAGCTACAAAGAGTGTTGTAAAGGGAGCTTGAGAGAGCTTGAAGCTACTACAACAAGCTATATGAAGCTATGCAAGCAAAATTTGAAGTGTAGAAGGCTAAAGCCAAAGCTAGAGTGAAGCTAGAATTAGAAGAATAGAGCTAGAAAATGGAGGAAGAGTTGCAAATGAAGTGAAAGGACATCTTTTAAAGAGAGAAAATAAGCAAAAGGAATCTTCTCAGGCGGTTACAAAGCATCTTGAGTTGTTACCACCAACCAAAGGAAGTGACAAGTGGAAAGCATGCTAAAAAATGGCCGTTCGAGCGTTGAAACGTCACAAGACGCTAGCGCGGTGCACGGACGTCTGCGCGACACACTAATGTCCAGACATGTCATGCTACAAAATGACGTGAATAGGAAAGGCACAAAGTCTGATGCAAAGCAGACGCATGAAGATAGCTACTAAAAAAGGGGTGTTGGAGCATCTTGAGAAGGGAAAAAGGTTGATACAGGGGCTAAAATGACTCTACTCAAGATGCTAAGGGAGTGGAAACTAAAGAGGGTACAAGAATGTATGTGAAATTGCAAGGGGTGCAATTTTACGACTATACATTTTGCCCCCACTTTAGCGGGCATATGAATCTACATTAATATGCACACTAAAGGAAATCTACTGAACATAAATAACATCATATGCCAAAAGGATACTGTAGAGGAAGCAGATAACACTTCAAACCATATAAGCATGCCCCCAGGCTGAAGACTTGAAAAAAAAATGCATTAGAGAAGAAAAGCTTTCACCAAAAAATAATGTTAGAACATAAAAAGCTAAAGGATTTGAGTCAGCAAAGTAAAGAGACCTCGATGTAGAAGGTTGTCTTAGTACTATGCGTCGTCCCCAAATTAACACATAGAAGTCTAGAATGAAGAAAGGAAGGGCATATACTCAGGATGAAGAAGGTTCAAATCTTTGATCTGGTATATGCAAGTTGAGAAGAGAGATAAAAATGAAATGAATGCAAGAGTGATAAAAGTAATCCCTGCTCGTAGAGGAAAACCTGTATCACAAAATATAGGTGATAAAATAAATCCTTGCTCAAAGAGGAAAACTTGTATCATGAAGTATAGGTGATAAAAGCAATCCTCGCTCGAGGAGGAAAACCTGTATCACCAAATATAAGTGATAAAAGCAATCCCCACTTGAGGAGGAAAACCTGTATCACCAAATAAGGATGTAAAGGAGCTCTATAAGTTCTTGGTCCTATAGAGTAAGACAAATAAGAGAATCTTGTGGCTGCCACAAACTGCGTTGCAGGATAGTCATAAAAAAGATAGGTCTAGTTAGGCTACACCCAAGCTAGACGTGACAGTATGAAATAGGTCTAGTTAGGTTGCCCCCAAGTTAGATGCAAAGATATGAAAAAGGTCTAGTTAGGCTACCCCTAATCTAAACGCGAAAGAATCCATTTGAGATAAATACTTTCAAAGGGAGTCCCTCGGGAACCCTTCAAAAGGAAGAGGGGGGTCCACTCAAGGGACGCTTCTTTCAAAAGGCATAGAGAAGAGAGGGGGTCCTTAAGAAGGACACACATCTTTGGAACAAGTTATCATTTCCCCCAACATATAGGGGAGGAGAACCATGCAATATACTTAGAACATGATAGAGGTGAACCTTGATATCACTTGTCATGTGAAGTAAAGGCAGGTGCATCAATTGAATGAGAGTTTGATAATACCTGAATCAAGAAGTTGTTATATTTTGTCTTTCAAGGCCTTGCGTTCACTAGTGGAATGGCCAAGAACTTGATGGTATGCATAGAAAGAATGTTTATCATGTTCATGAGATTTCTTGCGTGTAGGAGAAGGAAGAGTGATTAAGTGGGCTTTTAGAAGCCGCAACAAAATATGCTCTTGCTCAGATAGAGGATGAGGAGCAGGAAACAACCCTTTCTCTTGTGGAGAAAGGTTTAACTTCTCACAAGAAGAAGAGGAAGGCACGAATATAAAAGACAATAGAGGAAGAATATTTTCAATAGAACAAGGTTGAGAAGGATTCTTGTCACTCAACCATGGCTTCCATTTAGGTCATTCCTTCGAGCAACCAAGTCCCAAATTATGCTTACGGGGTGTGAATTCTATAGGGACTTGAATGCCTTGTTCGTTACGCCCAAAACCTTTACACTCATAGCCATATTTAGAGACAAGCTTAAAGCCGAGGCCACAACGTGTTCGGAAGTCTTGAAAAGGAGGATCCTCATAAAGAGCATTGTCCTAGCAACGAGGATCACACTCCTCTATGGGATCACCTTCATCCTCTTTAACATGATTGTCAACATTATCCTCTTTAGCAGAAGTGTAATCATCTTCCTCGGAAGGAGGATCAACACTAAGAATATTACAATTATTACTCATACCACCCCATGATACAAAAGAATAATCCTCTATGATGGCAGGTGTAGATGACATCATTAAAAGGTTTAAGTGGATTGGGTTGATTTTATACTCCTAAATGAAGGAATCTATAAAGTCTAAAGAACCCCAATCATCACCAAGACATGTGTTCTCTTGAGAAGAGATAGGAGGAGACTTGAGATTTCTTGCTTTAGAAGGATCTTTCTTAGGGACATTTATCTCAAGAGTACCCTTTATAGAAGGTATTGCTAGAGTAAACATTGACACATTGAAGAAATTGAACAAATAAGAGTAGGCATAACTGAAACCTGACCAACAACTTCCATTTCACATAAGCGCATAACATCAGGGTCAGCCTTGACTGTGACTACTCAATTGTTACAAATGAACTTAATAGATTTATGCAAGGTAGATGGGATTGCACCCATAGTGTGAATCCAAGGTCTACCACAAGGAAAATTTTAAGAAACCCCCCCTCGGCGAAGGTGTAAAATCCTAGCGAATCTTGTATACTTCCCGATAAAAATATTAATTTTAGTGGCAATTTTTTTCATTTTTCATGAAAAAAAAGTCCATTGGTGAATCTTTTTTAATCACTAGAAGTCTATGGAGAATCCTGGAAAAATGCAAATTTTTTAAAACCACTAAATTTTTTCCATTGGCAATTAAAATCTATTTTCAAAGCAATAAAATATTTCAAATAGAGAATTAAACCTGTTTTCAAACCAGAAAAAATAATTTTGTTGGCGATTCAAACTTTTTTCCAAACTAAAAAATAAAATTAAACTTATTTTCAAATGATTAAGAAAAAAACATTGGTGAATTAAATATAATATCAAACTAATAAAAAAATGCATGAAAATAAAGATTATTTGCCTCATTGTTTTCATCAACCATCCAAAAATCACCTACAACTATAACAATTTTTTCAAAAAAGCATCTTAACATGCTTCATAATAGAAAACGTAACCCTACCCAACTAAAACCAGTTCACAGCTATCTGTATCTACCTTACATATTTTAACAAGCCAAAAATTTAGTACTAGTCTTGCGTTGATTCTGCAAAAACCCCACAAGAACTACAAATTCAACTAGTGCTACCCGTTTCATAACCAAATTTCCTTGTTGCTTTGTCTTTCATCTTTTGCTTCCTCACATTCTATCCTTTTGCTCTTATACACTTTTCCTCCCCTTTTGCTTGTGCTTCCATGTGCTCTTCCTCCGCTTTTGCCTATGCTACAATTGCTTCCACCTTCATCAGCTCTATAAAGAGCTTCAATGCTTGCCAACCTAACCTTGCTTCTTCCCTGCATTGATTTTTAATCTCATCCTCCCGCCAATGCACGAAAGGGATGCATCCTTTTTCCCCTTCCAATTCCACATTTTCAAATCCTTCCTGGATGTTAAAACCTTCACCTGGAACTGCCCATTCAAGTATTGATTCTAATCCTTCCAAGAAATCTCTATGCATAATCATCTCCATCACTTCTCTCACTGTGCTTGTCGATTCCCCCAAGTCCAAACCCCATGCTATAATCAAGGAGTATACATCCATGTTAGTTTTGTATCTATGCCTCATATTTCCAAAGGATTTCCCCAAAATCATCCGCACACTTTGTACCAACCTCCCATCAGTGAATAAAAACATACCCATTAATCTTTTGTCAAAAGCTTCACCATAAAATGAGTTTAATTGCCTCCTTGAATGCAGAGTGAAGTTGGCCTCAATTTGAAAACTGTTGCAACTACACAACCACCATCACCACTCTTTCAGACTTTCTGTGTGCCTTATTCTCCACACCAAACTCTATTATTAACTTCACTAATCAAGGGCTGAGAGGTAATAATTTTCCAAACTCCACACGTGCCAATCTTAATTACCCATCGATCCTCCAGTCATGCCCTCTTGCTAAAATCTACCTGCATTCTTCACTTCATAAATGCACCGTCCTTGCCAACTTTCCTATCTTAATTCACCAAAGTCATGGTTTTGGTATTTTTCCTAACCTTAGTTGCCACCTTTCCTATCTTAATTCACCAAAGTCGGGGTTTTGGTGCTTTTCCTAACTTTAGTTGCAAGTCTTTCTTGGTCATCTTTGTAGTCGATGGGTCGGAGGTTTCGAAAAATTTGAAACTTCAGACTTTGGTTCTAAGGTTCCAAATTTCAGCGACCATGCGACATTATGGACCATGACAATTTGATGAATTTTTGATGGACGATTGTAGTTGCATTCTAGAAGCATATCTCTCAAACACTAGATTTGTGAATTGAAACCTCTGAAATTATACTAGAACCATTAAATATTTTACTGTTTAAATATTGGTGCTCTTGTTTACCGTTTAATATTGCCTAAGTCAGACCAAAATATTTTATGACAAAGCCTTAAATCTTAACTTTTTAATCCTGAGGGTCGAGTCTCATCAACCTAGCGATGTCCCCATTTTAAATTATGCACGTGCATAAAGTTTGTTTTAAAAGAGGGACCGCTCGATGAATTTTCGATGGACGGCTATAGATGCATTCCGAAAGTAAATCCTTGAAGCACTAGACTTGTGAACTGAAACCTCTAGAATAACACTAGAACCGTTAGATTTTCATAAATCAATGGTTGAGATTTTATTAATTATTGGTTTTAGAAATCAACATATAGTTTTGATCATAAGTGAGCAAAATTTATTGCGACTTATTAGGACATTGATAATGATTAAGGTAAAATGAGACATTTAATTCTCTATTTTCAATGCGTCGAAGTACTCTACCTTTCATTTATTCTATTGAAATTCTCAATTTGGCTGTGGTACTGGGCGGCAGCACAAATTAATGCCATATGAATAGCCAGAGTGATTGATTGGATAACTTTATTGAAAACTGCACGATGTACTATAGAATCGTAGATGATGATGTCAATAATCCAATGATTTTGACAATTGACAACTTGCATGGCACTACCGATTTTGACAATTGATAGCTTGTCAGCTTGAGGTACAATTTGCAACTTTGCATGTAGCTAGCTTGAGGTACCGATTAAGTTGGATTTTTGGTTTGTGCGAATCACAATTATTACTAGTCAGTAGTAACTATACACAACCTCACACGTGACATGTGTGAGGTGTACAAGGGACTAGGTTGGTAGTGGCACTTTTGGCCCATAAATAAGGATAGTGAGCACAACTAAAATCATTCATTTAATTGTCATAAGGGTTTTCATTTTGTAGGGTTAATAACTTAATAAGGATTTAGGAAGAAGATGATGCGGTATTATTGGGGATGCTCTAAATTCTCCTGCCTCCAGTTATGTAGTTACAAAGTAAAAGACCAATTTCCTTCAAGTTCAAAATGGGTGGAATTGGAAAGAAGTTGATTTGGTTCACCTGACTTCTCAGACAAGTTTTGAACCATGATGAGGAGCTCTGATGGACATAAGTGCTATCCCAATGCATGGAGGTTGCAAGTAGATGATGGAAGCAGTTTTACTACCCCTCATCATCTACATGGTCGACCAGGAGATTCCCTTACATTTATTTTGAGACACCATGGCCTACCAGGCAAGCCCTATGCATTTATTTTAAGTGCTCATCTTCTACATGGGAGCAATTTTACAACCCCTCATTTTTTGCATGAGTCTAGTTCTGAAAGGGTCTAAGTACATTTTGTATCTTCACAACTCCCATTTCCCCACTTTGATTGGGCCCCCTTTCCCTGTGCATTTATTTTCAGAGACCATGGTTGACCCGACAAGTCCCATGTGTTTATTTTTAGAGCTCATGGTTGACCCAAAAAGTTCCCTTTATTTTCAAAGATACATGTATCACATTTACGTTTTCAACTTTTCACTAGTGGTCTAGCAGAAGCTTGGTGCTTGTGCTTACATTTGTATTTGTACTATGTAATAATGTGACATTGTAATTCAGTTGTAATAAAATAAATGGTTGTGCTATTAATGTGACATAATGACATTGTAATTCATTTTATTAAGTCCTTTGCAAGTTAAGTGCTATTAATGGTTGTGCAATGTGCTATTAATGTGACATTGTAATTCATTTTATTAAGACCTTTGCAACGTTAAGTTTCTGTCCCCTTGGCCTTGATGCCAATCCTAGTGCATTAAAGTTTAAAGAAAATTTAAAACACATGTTGTATATCTGGTTTTGTTGAGTTTGGCTAGTTTGATTTTCAGCTACTGCTGGTAGCTCTATTCTTGTAATTCTTTTTCTTTGTTCACTACAAAAAAAAAAATTAAAGCAAATTTAAAATGCATGTTTTATGTTTATTATTTATATCATAAATTACTCAACCGTTCGATGAACATTTGATGTATGGTTGTAGTTGCATTCTGGAATGAAATGCATAGAGCACTATGCTTGCAAACTTAAACCTCCAAAATCACCCTATAATTGTTAGATTAATAAAGATCAACGGTTTAGAATTTGTTGTCAATGCAGAGTAAATCATTAATGGCTCATTTTAAATGTTGTCAGTCATGGGGCATGTACTACCTAATTGTGTACCGTGTAGTCCGTAAGTAACAAGTAGACGTTTCAGTGCCATTCACTTTAATATTCGAAAAAACAACACTTTCTATTGCTAAGTGATTTTATTTTGAAGTCAGAGGATCAACACATGGGGAGATTTTAGTCTTTAGTTTGCTCATTCCAATGCACCACCCTCTTCTAGATTCCACAGTTCCACTTCCAACAAAGCCATTCTAGTAACCCAATTTCAAGTTTCAACCCAGTTTCAACTTCAAGAATCAAAATTCAAAATCCAGGTAAGTTAAAGAATTCCTGTGGCTACATTTCATCATTTGACGTTTCTTAAAATCTTATTTTGTCAAACTTTGAAGTTTAGGTTTAGGGTTAAGAGGCTTAAGAATTAAGAAAGATTAAGGACTAATAGGGAATTCAAAAATTTCACATTGTTGATTGTATCAGCATGTCTACCACTACAACAATGTTGGATAAAAAAATACATTATGCAAAATTGCTTAAAACCCCAGGTTTCATTGATGAATACCATGATATTTATGATCTTGAAACCTATGGTAGGCGTACCTCAGAACTTATATTTTCATCTTAGAATAAGGCTTAAAAGAAAATGCAAGTTAATAGTTTTAGTGCACCGTGGGTAAGTGGATTAGGGCACATGATGTTATATAAGGTTTTCCCTTGCCCAAAATTTATCATGGTCTGCAATTATGATGATAACAAAAGAGAAATTGTTAATAAAGATAGCAAAAAAGAATTTCTATCCATTAATGCAAAAGAACTTGGAAAAGTGTTGGCCTTGGGGTTTACAACCGAAGAATTTGGAAATGTCCACATTGACCTAGAAAAGCTTGCTAGTGATTATGAAGTAGTGGATGAAAAGGAGAAAAATTCTTTCTTAAATAGAATAGTTCAAGATAGAAACAAATTGAAAGGTGATCATAAGCCTCCTTATGATTTGGATATTTTTAAACCATGGGCTCAGGATACTATTTCCACGCTAGCATTTTTCCTCGAACTGGATAGCAATTTGGAAGTGGGTGCAAGCCTCCTTGAAATGGTATATAATATCTATTATCATGTTCCACATGTCAAATATAATTTTATTGGGCACATTGTAGAATCAATGCATAAACATTTTTTAATGATTAAAGGAGGTTCCACCAAGACATTTAGGTTCACAACCTACTTGTTCTATCTTTTTCTATTCAAATTTGGAGGAATGTTTCAGACCAACAAGCTTTAGATTCAACCCTATAGTAATGCTGAGGAAAAGAAAATAGCTCCACTTCCAGTATATGAATGGACCACTGTGATAAGGATGCATGATTCTCGAAAGAACTACAGTCATTTTGTAGACTACTTTTTGGCTCCATTGCATCAAGTAATTACAAATACTCTAATGCCTAGATTGCCTATGTCATGTAGAAACTGCATTCAACTAGGAAAAGAAATACAATTGGTTGATTGGTACTTAATGGATGAATATACTTTGCTAAGATTTTATGGATTAGAAGTACAACCACACAAACTTCCAATACATGTGACAGAAAGGGTTTTTGCTTTGGAATATGTAAGGAATATGCAGAGTACTGATAAAAGACACTTTACCAGTCAGGGAAAGAATACCTTATTTCCTTCTTTACCTTTTTCATGTGGAGGGATCACATTCGAGAGAAAAAAAATTAGTGTGGCACATGATCTTTTGTTTTTTATTTTATTTTTATGCTATCTGTCACTGGCAGTATGATTCATGTGACACCATTAAATCAATGATTGTGCTCAATAAGAATGTTGAAAGTAGAATTCAACATCAAAGTAAACCCTTGCTTGAAAACTTGAAAAACAAGGATTCATGGGATGAGGTCAAAGTAGCAATGGAGAAAAGTACAGCTGAGAATGGTATTTCTTTTGAACAATTGTTAGCAGAAATTATGGCATTGCATCGAAAGACAATTATGAGGTACAAAAAAATTTATGCCAGATTCTCTAGAGAAGGAAGCTGCAGAAAAAAATTGGTCACGATAAAAAATTACTACCTTTTGGTATATGAGGAAGTAGTTAGGTGATCCAAGAGCTCTTGTAGAGTATGGAGATAATGAAGAAGATCTTGAGTTTAGAAAATTATGGAATATAGAACATCCACATGAACAAGAAGATGAAGAAAGTGATGATGAATCTAATTATGATAGGGAAGAAGAAAGCCATGTCAATTTCAAACTTGGTTAAAGTGAGGCCACAAAAGAAGCATTTACTATAGGAGCATCCATAGTTGAAAAAATGGGTTATGAAGGTGGTCCTTTGGGGTCCCAAAGACAAGGCCCTTGGATGGTAATAGATGTAGAGCACATAAAACCAGTTGATAAATCTGGCCTTGGGGTTGGAGGTGAAAAAGTGGACCTAGGGTATATAGGTCAATTTGTTAGAGCTTAAAGTTCAAATCCTCATCCTCATGGTCAGACACAATCACAACTAGGACATGCCCATGGTGGAGGACTTAGTGCAACTGGCACTGCCTCTGGTGGAAATGGTATGGGTAGTAGTACTAGTAGTGGTCAACATGTGCTACAACAACAAATTACACACAAGAGGACAACAACACAATATACCACAAAAACACCAGGTGATCAAGACATACAAAAGAGGCAAATGATTTTGACAGGTCCAACTCCAAGTCACACTACTAGTGGATCCACCACAAAGGAGTTATTTCTAGGCACTCCCCCAATGCCAGTTAGTCTAGCTATGACATCATTAGCAACTACAAGTACTCCTATTCCTTTGCCATTCAAGCATTCCACTGTTCCTGCATCCCTGGGTTTTAATTACATTGAAGAGTTTAAAAAGAAATCAAAATTGAATAAAAAAGAAAAGAAGCAACTGATGGAGAGTGTGTCTACTTAACTTCAGAGCCTACAAAAACCATGGTATTACCCACATTTGACACAAGTAAAGAAATCATGGAGTACACAATTCTTGTTGCCACAGTTCAAAACAAACCAACAAATCAGATGGCTCCATCTAAATTTGAGGTGAACAATTTTCAATTGGATTTTTTTGGATTTAGAAATACTGACAAAATTAGTGTATCAAAGAAGAACAAAGAATTGTTGTACACATCATTGTTAAAGCAAGATAGAGAGAAAAAAATGTTGCAGACTCAAATTGAAAAGTTACAGGAAGACCTAGCAAATGAGAAAGCAAAGAGGAAAGCGGCAAATAACAAGAGCAATGAATTATAAAAAAAGAATTAAAAAATTTGCCTCTACATTAACAAGCAAAGAGGATAAGCAGAATGAAACTGCAGTGAATGAACTAAAGCAAAGGCTAGATGAGAGCAACAAGAAATATGATGAGGAAAAATCCACTTTAGAAAAATTAAGACTAAGCATTGCAAATGGAAATGCATAGTGGGAACAAAAATTGGAGGAGAGAAAAAGAAATGAAAGATTGGAGGCAGAGCTGATGGAAGCAAAAAATGAAATTAAATCTTGTCAAAATAAGTTATCTGCATTTTGTAGAGAAACAATGAGGCATATGAAACAAAAGATCTGGGATGAAATAATGCATGGGATTGATCATTTGTGTGACATGTTTCAATTGATTGATGTTATCAGACAACATCATAATAAGCTCAACAAATATTTAATGGACAACAAAAATGTGTTGGCATTTGGTTGCAGACAAGATGAAGAAGGTGGATAAAAAGGTAAGGAACTTCACAGAGCTTGGTTTGTAAGAGGCTTTTGACATAAATGAATGATTCGCTGGAAAGAATGATTTTGAAAAGAAGATGGAGGATGCAAAGAAGATTGATTTGGACCAGTTTCCTCAGAACCCAGATGTGGTGACCTATTTGGATTCCATTAAACCATTGCTAACACTAAATACAAAATTGACTGAAGAATCCAAGACAGGTTCCAATTTGAATCATGAATTGTTAACAAATCTTCAAGTCAAACAATATCAGTTAGAACAAATGACAATTCCAACACTTGAAGAGTGAAAGTTGCTAGAAAAGATGATGCAAGGATTTAATTTTTGATAATATGAGTTTCCAAGTTCGAACTCAACTCTGTGTAGAGTTGTCTTTGAACAAGATTTTGCATTGCCAATGCCTCTATATATTCCTTCATATGATAATCAATTTAAAAGCTCAAATTCAGACTTTAGTAATGTGTTGATGTTCAATTATTTGTATTATTTATTATATCATTTGAAGAAAAATTTTGGTAGTGGTTTCAACTTCTAGATACACTTTAAACGATTGTTGATGTTCATTGTTGTATATGCTACTAATACTATTGTTAATATGTTATTAATCTAATAAGCATTGAGTTGAGTGATGAATAGTTGAGGGCATGCTCAAGTTGTACTTTTAACACTTGATTAAAATATGAACTATAAGGTTATTTTAATTCCAGGCATCCACAATCTTAGTGAAATCGCATTACAATTCACACATCAATACTCAATCTCCATGACTACTTAGCATATCCACTAAACATTTATATGGATTCATGTCGTGGATTATCTATTATTGGAATTGGAATAATGGATTTTTGGTTAGTTTTGTAACTATGGGAATTTTCCTAGGGTTAGTAGATTAAATGCAAAACATAAAAACCCAAAATAATAATGAAGAACATGGGAGGAAATAACATGAAAATAAGAAAGATATCACCTTATGTCTTCAAACTCTATGGCTGACCTCCATTACACCTCAACTTGTTGGAAATATGATGTTTCCCTCATATTTGAGTGTGCAATCTAATGACAATGACAAACCCTAAGCAAATGTTGAAGGATTTGAGCTAAAATGACCTCACAATGCAACTAGCAACTATGAAGTATGCAAAAAATAGCCTAAAATGACAAGATGACAAGAGCATAAGATGATAAAACATGAGCATGAAGTGACAAAACATGAGCATGAAGTGTCAGGCCTAAGAGATGACAAATGAGGTTAAAATTGCCTTTTTATAGAAAATGCAATTTTGGGTGAATGGCCTAGATTGAAAGTTGACAAATTCCCTAAGATCAATGGTCAAGATTTAATGTGGCAACCCACAATTAGGGTTAGGGAAACATTTTGAAATGAATGGCTAAGATTTGATTTAAGAAAATCAAATCAAGGAACAATATTACATATGACAAAGAGATAAGATTGACATGGAAAAAGAAAGAGTTGGAAAATCAAATAATATTAGAAATTATTTGATTTATGGAGGATAGTTGTTATTTTGAATTAAAAATTAATTTAATTCAAAAAGGTGGAGTCATGTGACAGAAAATTAGAAAGTGGAACAATTTTAAATAAATGATTTTATTTAACATTAGAAAAAGCCAAGGTGGATGTGGCAGTAAATAATGATTTTAAATTATTTACTTGGAGAGAAAATTAGAAAATGGGTAATAGAAAAAGCCAAGGAGATAATTAAATAACTAATAGTAATTATTTAATTATGGGGGAAATGGACAAGGTGGATAATAATTAAATAAATTATAGGAATTTATTTAATTATAAAAGGACGTAAAGAATTAAAGACGTATTTAAATAAATAAAGTTTATTTATTTAAATAATTAGGAGGAAAATAATGGACCAAGATAATTAAATAAATTTAAGAATTTATTTAATTATAGAAAGACATTAGACAATTAGCGACATATTTAAATAAATAAATATTATTTATTTATTTAAATAGTCAGGAGGAATAAAAGATGTGAATTAATTAAATAATTAAGAATTATTTAATTAATAGTTGAATTTGGATTATAGACGAAATATGATAAGACATAGAAAAATGTGGTTTGTGGGTCTAGGACATTTTTATGTGTCTACAAGTTTCATTGTTGTGGTTACTATCACTCAAATTCACAGTTTTGGTGCTTTTCCTAAGCTTAGTCGCTAGTCCTCAAAGTTTTATAACCTTGTCATGGAGCTCTAAATTTTCATAACTTCCCGATTCCCCGACTTGGTTGATGGTTTACTTTGTTGAGTTGCAAGTCTTTCTTGGTCATCTTTCTAATCGGTGGGTTGGAGGTTTGGAAAACTTTGAAACTTCAGACTTTGGTTCTAAGGTTCCAAGTTTTAGTGACCACGAGACATTATGGACTTATCTTTCCTTAACCTTTCAAAGGCATCGTCATCTAACACCTCATTGAATGCTATGTACAAACTAATGTAATATATAAAATACAATATAAAATATCACAATTTCATGGAATACAACATAAAATATCATTAACTACAGTTTGACTTTGGAATATGATTCATGAAGTGCAATATAAAATAAAATATCATGAAGTGCAATGATTCATAATTTCATTGAATACAATATAAAATATCATCAACTATAGTATGGAACAATGGAAACTGATCTTGGGATCCATGAAGTGCAGTATAAATACCTAAAAGCTGCTAATTCTCTTCCATTTCCCAAACGGACTCGGAGTCCTCAAATTGACGTTCATCATTAGATAAAGTAAAAGAGTAGTCTTGAATTTGATTCCAAGTCCGCTCTTCATTTTCTTCGGCCCGTGTCTCAAATTCAACATTCATTGTGTCATTTTTGTCAATGTCATCTGTCTGAGTCCCATTGCCACTGCCACTGCCAATGCTACCAGTACCAGCCTTTGGAGTTGGAGTGTTTCACAACTTGGTCCCTCTTCTTTCACACGTGGACCTCCAAATTGCGAGTGCCCTTTCAAAAGGAAAATTTCTGACATTATACGCAGTTCCTTTCATCCTCAAGCAATTTCCAAATTCTTGTCTAGTTTGTTTATTAACTTTGATTTCAAAAACCCCAATGTACTAAAAACTCTCTCATCCTCCACCGACCTTAATATCATTGTTTGACATAAATCAACAAGTTTAAAATATTCTAATATCGAACCACACAATATTTCACTCTGACCTAAGTTTGTCCAAACCTTTTTTATTGATCCCGGTTCAAAGGCCTTGTCCTTGCCCATGGATTTATACTAGTCCTTCATAGCTGTTGCAAAACTCCTACATTATTTTCTAAGCTTAACTTCATCTAAAATTCCTTCTATTTTCTACTCATTGTATGTTACAATTTTTGAAAATTGTTCGATCAAGATTTTTACTTGAGCATGAAAATATTTTGGGTTATCTTGGTTTTCCCAAAATTGAGGATACACAATACTCATGGCTTCAAGTATTTCATGTCGAGGTAATATTTCACGAATCTCTAAGGAAAGAGATTTTGAAATTTCCTTCAAATTATCACCAATAGATTTAACAATGCCTTTAAAATCTTCCTCATTAACAACTACTTCTCTGCTAGAGCGCTTGGTTGTCTTATATTAATACATTTGTATCTCATATCCACGTACATAGATACATAAGTGCCCGCTTGCATTAAAATGTAAATAATTATCAGGATCATTCAAATCAGTAATTTTCTACCACATGAAATAATTTGCGCCGTCTTGTGTTAGATCTAGATATAGATGATTGAGGGCCAAGCATGTATGTTTATGTAGATTGGCATATTCAGTAATATACATAGTTATGTCTTGGGCTTTCTTCACAAGCTCGTTCAACACATCCATCATGGGGAGAAGACTAGTTAAAGTCAAGAGTGTCTCTATATCGTTTAACCTATGTAAGAGGTTAGGAGCTTTGTCTACTATGCTGCAATTTTTGTACATCACTCCAATCAAGGATTGATATTATGAAAGAACTCGTTGCGCTAGTCCATGTAGGGAGATCCATCTGGTATTGACATCCTTGAGAAGCTTGTTTCTTGGTGTTATTCCCTCAACAAAATTTTGAAATTTTGTGAAACGTTTAGGACTTCGACAAAAGTATGTGTGGTTCTCACGGACTAGATTTTTGACTTTTGATACTGTAGGAAACTTTCTTACAATTTTGAATGCTAAATTCATTTTGTGGGCCATGCAGTGAATGCAAAGCATGTATGGTGCACAAGTAGTTTGTAACTTTGTGCAAACATCAGTCCTTTGACCTTGCATCACTGCAACTCCATCAGCTCCTACACACACCAACTTTTTCACAATTGTCAACTCATCTATACCTACAATTTCATTCAAATATTTCTTGACTAGTTCAAATATATTTTGCAATGTTGAACTGTCCTTCATTTTATGAACACACAAAAGATGAGCTTGGCGAACATGTTGTTGTACAGTATACAAATGCATACAGACCCAAGAAGTATTGTCTATCACAGTAACTTCATCTAAAGATAATGCAATGAAATTTGACTCTTTTACTTTATCCTTTAAATCTTCCTTTTCCACAATAGCAAGACAGTTTTCCCATTCTCATCTAGCGTTTACTGACCAATGTGAGTAGGGATAGTGATGACTATTCAAATAAGATAGTAAACCAGAATTCTTTGGGTAGTCTATCATAGGATGCCCTCTGGAAAAAATATGAAAAACAACATTCATCTAAATAGTTTTTGACAGATTTGTTGCTTCCATTGCTTTTCCAAATTGAGCCTCAAATGTACCTTTACATGCAACAATGTTCGACATTCTTTTTTCATGCTCTTCATAATCCACGACATACCTAACATGAAAAAATTCTTCCTTTGATTTCCATCGTATGACTAATTCTTCCTTTTTGTCTATGATTTGTTTTTCATAAACTTTACTAATATGCTTTTCTATAGTGTCAATCTTTAGCTGCAACATCTTGGATCTTCCACATTTCCAACTACAAATCTTACATTTGGCCAATGTTTCCTTTTCAATATCATTTGCATTGTCAATCCCCACTGGTACCATGAATGGGTACTTTGACAACCAACCAAGTTGAAAACTCCTTCTCATTTCCCACTCCCGCCCCCTTTTTGGTTTATTTTTCCTTTTCTTGCTACCAACATCATCATCCTCATCCAAGTCAATTATCTCATTCTGGCTAATCGGGCCCAAGGTATCCCTTGGAACATCTTTTGCAGTATTGTCATCCTGATTTGATACATTTTGATTTAATCAATGACAATCTCAACTTGACCTTCTGGTGGCTATGAGGTATTGTGAATGCTACCAATATTTGGTGGAAGAGTTGATGATGTAGCTCCATCTTGACTTGATGGATCAAAAGCTTTGGAAATTCCAAAGTAAGACTATATGGTACGTATAAGTTTTTGGTGTTTTGATGGCCTCCCAATCTCTTCACCACCCTGAGGAGTGGTAGGCATCTCTTCACCACCTTGAGGAGCCTGAGGAGCGGTAGGAGTCTTTTCACTACCTTAAGGAGTGACAAGAGCCTTACCACCCTGAGGAGTGGAAGGAGTCTGAGGAGTGACATGAGTCTCTTCACCACCCTGAGGAGTGGCAGGAGCCTTACCCTTGCTGCTCGAGTCTCTTGACATATTGATCTCTGATTCGCTTGACATATTCATCTCACTTCGAATAAAAACTGGAAAAAAATGTCTTGTTTAAGGACAAAGAATAATAATATAGATCCCATTGCCTACTCAATATCATCTTTAAGACTGAAGCAAGAATGGAAAAGAGATAAAGAAAACTTATTATTATAACTAATAACACTATGAAGAAATGATCACTCACCTTTAAGTCTACATTTTCGGCTTTTACTGACTTCCGAATTGAGAAGTAGAACCTCATAATCGAACAAAATTTGTAATAATAAATGACACTTTCAATTGTATTTATATCAATCCATGATTCCACATTTGGTGAATTTTATGAGATTTTTAAATGGTATATTAAAAATTTGGTGAATCTCGCGTGCTTATACAATGATACATTGTAATTTTCAAGGCAAAATGTGTCCTTAAATGTAATTATTTTTTAATGTTATTGGAAAAATAGGTCCTCATAAACAACTATTTATAAATTTTAATTGGTGAAATGGGTCTTCACAAGCAACTTTTTGTAAATTTTAATTGGAAAAATGGGTCCTAATACAATGTCGTTTTAATAGTATTGGTGAAATGGGTCCTGATACAATGTTGTTTTAATAGTATTGGCGAATATGTAGGTGTTTTATTAAATGCTTTTGGGATTCCAGGCGAAAATATTAGTTGGTCCAATTGAAATGCTTAGTTTGAAAATGGTGAATTTGTTGCTTAAATATGCCTCATAAAAAACTCATTGGTGAATGGACATGCATTGAACCTATAGTTCGTAAAATCCGGGCGATTTGGACACCCTATTGGGTGTGAGAAATTCGACAATTTCGACTTGGTTGATTCCTAGCATTCACCAATTAGCGAAGATTTGCCACTAAATTTTTCCCTGGTCTACCAAGAAGGTTATAAGGTAACTTTTCTGACATAACATAGACAAGGGTAAGTACGGTAACGGGTTCAAGCTGCAAAGGTAATACTATTGTACCTAGAGCTTGTTGCCCAACATTATCGAACCCACAAATAACAATAGAAGAAGCATTAAGAGAAGATGGATCAATATTAATCTTAAGCAATAGATTGATACTACATACGTTGAGAGCCAAACCAACATCAACGAGAGTACATCTAATACTTATTTTATTAATAACTATAATCATTAAAGGATTTGCTTGCTTCTGTATTTCTGGAGGTGGGAGTTCCTATGGATAGAATGTAATATTCGGTGAATACGCATGAATATACACCATCAACGCATCAACACCTGTCGACCTAGCGGAAGAAGTTAAGAGGATCTTTTGCAAGGCTTATTGAAGTATACCTTGATAAACTGGAGAAGATTGAAGCAAGTCCCATAGTGAGATCTTATCCAGAGTAACCAGAAGTTGCTTGACAAGATCATGATTACCGGGTGCTTTAGTTGTAGGTTTAGGTGCTAAAGGAAGACTTGGTTGTTTGTTAGAGGCTACTACTCTATAAGAGGGAGCCTTAGAAAAATTAGGAGAGCTACTATCAAATGGAACACCATCAATAGAACAAATCCTTTTAGAAGAAAGACTAGCTGGATTCACCTAAATAACCAGTCTCTTAGGCCTTCGAAGGGTAGCATAGACATAGATTACATTTACAAAATCATCACAACTGGTTGAATAATTATTTGAAGACATATTCTCAACATCGATCCAAATAGGATCAAATGTGGAATAATTATTTGAAGAAACATTCTCAACATCGATCCAGGGAGAATCAGACATGGAAGGAGGTTCATTATTCAATAATGCATCATCTCTAGAAGAGAGTGCATTGGAATAGAGACAAGGTTCGTCATGCACCAATGCAACATCTCTAGAAGAGAGTGCATTGGGATGAAAAGATTCATCATTCACTAATGCATCATCTCTAGAAGAGAGTGCATTGGAATGGAAGAGAGACTCATACTTCACAGATGCATCATTTCCAAGAGAGTGCATTGCAATGAATAGAAGGTAGAGTAACATTAAGAAAGGTATCAATGATTTCATCTTCTTGCAACAAAATATCCTTTGAAGCCAGAGGACTTTCGTGAGAAGGATCAAAGATACCAAGTGACATAGGCAAGGAAAAGTCACCGTCACATGCATGAAATGAAATATCATTAACATTTTGAACAAAATTAGATACTAAATTAATAAAAGAAGATATTAAATTCATTATGATTTTTTCAGTATTTTCTATGTTCTAGTAATTCTCATTTTTCGGAGGTCTTTAGAGCGAAATTTGAGGTCAAAACTTGCGTTAGTCCCTAAAATTTGACTGCCAAAGGCACTCGTATTTTAGGGATTGGACTAGTTCCCTAGGAGAGCTTTCCAATGGTGCAAATGGTTTTGAATTCCGAGCACCGAGTCAAAAGTTATGACCCCGCCAAGTAGGGGTAAATAAATTCTTAGTCTTTTTCGAAAAAAGGGACACGTTCTTCATGTCAAGTTCACCAAAATGTAGAAGAGGGGGATTCGCTACTCACAAGTTCTCTTCATTTAGAGAGCCTCACATGGCGAATTTCCCTAATCTACCTCAAGGAACAACGGCAAGAGTTTTAGAATCCGAAAGAGCATGTCACAAAGATTTTCTAGACAAATTGTCAAGCTCTCAGTCGAAGGACGACAACACGATGCACTGATGTCCCAGAGGCACGTTGGTGTCTCGTATGGACCAAAAAGTGAGAATTTCTTAGAAAATGCCTAAATGACTGCTAGCAAACCGATTGCAAGGAGCTTACAAAATGTGATGAAGAAATAAAATGCAATAGAATTGAAATAAAGTGAAATAAAAATGTTAGAGATAAGGAGAAGAAAGGAAAGAAATACTTACAACCATGCAAGCGATGAAGCCTCCACCAAACGAATGTCTTCAAAACCTATGTCTGTAAGATATCTAAAGAAAGTGTTGGGGCTGTATAGGGGTTTGCCTCAGTCAAATCCCCGTTTTGGTGTTCCCACCTCCACAGACAGCTAGATAGAAAGAGAGTGTAACCGAAATGGAGAAAAGCGTGTGGTGAAAGCAAAACCCGCACCACCAAGTGTAAGTGATAAAAACAAACCCCACTCGAGGGGGAGAACTTGTATCACAAAAGAGGTGATAAAAGCAATCCCTGCTCAAGGAGGAGAACCCATATCACAAAGTAAATGTGCAGTAGATAAGGGATATGAAATCCCTAAGATGTTCACAAGCATGAAGCAAGGGAAATAGAGCTGCAAAGAGTGTTGTAAAGGGAGCTTGAGAGAGCTTGAAGCTGCTACAACAAGCTATATGAAGCTATGCAAGCAAAAGTTGAAGTGTAGAAGGTTAAAGCCAAATTTGGAGTGAAGCCGAAATTAGAAGAATGGAGCTAGAAAATGGAGGAAGAGTTGCAAATGAAGTGAAAGGACATATTTTAAAGAGAGAAAATAAGCAAAAGGAAGCTTCTCAGGTGGTTACAAAGCATCTTGAGCCGTTACCACCGACTAAAGGAGGTGACAAGTGGAAAACATGCTTGAAAATGGTCATTTGAGCGTTGAAACATTACAGGACGCTAGCGTGCGCGTGGACGTCCACACGACGCGCTAGTGTCTAAACATGTCACACTACAAGACGATGTGAACGGGAAAGGCACAAAGTCCGATGCAAAGCAGATGCATGAAGATAGCTACTAAAAAGGGGTGTTGGAGCATCTTGAGAAGGGAAAAAGTTTGATGCAGGGGCTAAAATGACCCTACTCAAGATGCTAAGGGAGTAGAAACTAAACAGGGTACAAGAATGTATGCAAAATTGCGAGGGGTGCAATTTTACAACTATACACTATGTAATTAAATTTATTTAAAATGGGGTGTGACACAATTTTAGAATAAGGGAGAATAATCACATGAGCATTCCAAACAACTACAAGATAATAGAAGGAATTATTTTTTATTAGAGCTATGAATTGGAGGAGGGCTTTGAAAGAACCCCAAAATCTTGTACATTGAGAAAGGCAACAATATGAATCTAGAACCAAAAAGAGAAGATAAGGAATTTTTTAGTAGGTGAAGTCAAATAGATATCATTACTCGGAAGTAATGGAATGAGTTTTGGAAAATAAATGCTTGCAACAAGAATTTTAAGGTTGAGGAAGCTTCCAAGTTTGGAAATATAGAGCCATTAATGTGGTTTCTAATCAACATATTCTATTACAAGATTATTTATTTGACCAAGGACAAATAGTTTGAAGTTAACCCTAGGAGAATTCATGACATAACTAAATTATTGAGTAATGAGATGCACAAAGCCAATGGGGAACCTCATCTAGATTTGGGAGAAGCACTAGATAAATACTCAGTCACATACAAGAAAATAGATGTTTTGGTTGATAACCATATAGACTCATTGATGATATTTTAACTAACATAAAGTTAGAGTGGCTTGTGCATACATTAGGTTGAAAATTTTATGCATAGCTTGGGGAGATGATATGCCTATCAACGCAATATATGTAGGGAATAAAGTTGCATGCAATGGGGTGAAATATAATTATCGTGCATATCTTGCATGGGAAATAGTAGAGATTGTGTTCTTGTCTTGGAAAAACAAGGGTTTTTCTTTGTTTATCTTTTAATTATATATGTATTACACTATTTTAGAATGATCCATGAAGAAGATTTAGGGGTAGTAGAATAAGTTCCATCTCTATGTTACAAGCATATAGTGTGCATGGCAATAGACACCAAGGGCACAAGTGCACATGGAAGGAGAATGAAGGAATGAGTTATAGTTGTAAAATAGGAATTCAAAAATCAATTACACAAGACATTGTCAATGTATGGCCTTCAATACAGTTCTAATTTATCAGCCATCATAATGAAGTAATATTTATTGGTATTAAAGCTCCAATTTGCAATCCCATGATTTATCTTACATTATTTCAATGGTAAAGATCAAGGCCAAGTGTAATTATATTCTTATTGGTGTTTATGTACTAGTACCACACCCTTTGAGGGTAAATTTGTGAGAACAATTTGTCCTAAGGGGAATGAAGGACCAAGTCATGCACTACAAAAGGATAATGCAAAGTAAATAATTGAATAAGATATTAATATATAAGTTAAAGTAGAAACAATAGTAGAAGCAAGATAATTTAAAAGAAATGTCAAGAGAGGACTAGAGGTGCTAGTTGGGAAGTATCACTTAGGGAGAAGAACTTGGTCTAGTAACCTTTGATAATGACCTAAACTGAGCTTTCACACACACACTTCTAGATTGGTCGAGTTAGGATAATAGTTTGGGAAATAGTAAGTTACCTTTAGTCTTGCTTGTGATTTTATTTGTGAACAATCTTGTTTAGAGGTTTATAGTGTTGTCTCTTTGAGATGTGTGAGTTCTTCTTTATGTGTTTCTATATAATCAATGGGATATTTGTATGCGTCAATGATAAACTCATACGCTTGAGTAATTACACACATGAGTATACGTAGATAGATGTATCTACGCATGTGCATGGACAAATTACCCATATGCATGGGAATATCAATCGGACAAGGTGACACACACATATATATATACATTCCATGTATATATGTGTTTAAAATATCAAGGTATCATATATATATATATATATAGTATGTGAGTTGAAAAGTGTCATTCTCAATACCCTGTTTCTAGTCTTTAGTTGCTAATATTTGTGTATAAATAGAGGTGTTTCCTACCTCTTTTGGACGCATATCTTCATTCTTGTTGTGATTTTTTAAGTTATTTTTATTTTATTTTCCGAGTTGTGAGAGTTTTTGAGTGATTTGTGAGAAGATTTTGAGTGTGAAACTTGGGTAAAGTGGGAGAAGGTTATTTGGGAGTTTCTTACTAATTTGGCAAGGCTGAGTTGGGAAACCATTTTGATCAATTAGAGCATTGCATAAATAGGCATGTTGCTCCTACTCTTTTATACTTTATTTTATGTATTTGAAAGATTGTGTGACATTGTTTGTTTTGTTTGGAAGTTAGTTCAAATGCTTATTAGGGAAAAATTATTCTATTATCTTGTGAAAGTAAAAGAATGCTTGTTGTACTTAGTAATAGGATCTATGTTGCTTAAGTGTTTGTACATATTCCATATTAAGGAATGGGTCGATATAGTGGGATAAATACTATATTATGGATATAGCTTATATAGCTAATGCTTAACCTAGACGAGTCTTAGAGTTACTATGATTTACTTAGTAGATGTGTTTTAGATAGCATAAAGGTAATAGGTTATTCCTGGGGTTAGGATAAATCCAGTGAAGGGGATAGCCTATGCATCTAGGTTATGAATGATCAAATACAAATCAAACTAGGAAGATGGGTGGGCGTGTGACATCCACTCCATAATTTCAAGTGATGAATACTTTGTCCAAAGTAGTGTAAGTTGCCACTATTTATATTGTCAGTTCACTGTGATCCAAATTTACGTACTAGACATGGATTGTCATATATGTAGGTTGTAGCTATTGTATGACAGATATAGAAACGTTTAGGACACACCACCATGCTCAGAGAAGGTCAATGTTATTATGAGGCTACTAAACCAATCTCTTCATCGAAGGGTAGGGCCATCTATCAATTTGGTAGATTTGCGGGGGACCTCAGCTAATCCAAGGTTAGCAGAAAAGTGCTTGAGTGATGCTTCTCCTCATCAATTGGTGACCAAGATTTAATGGGGGATATCTGGACCATTCATATATCTATTGTCAATAAGCTCAATGGAGCCTTGTATGTGTATTTTGTATCCATGACAATGGAAAGATTGTAGAGAGAAATATTTCATGAATTATTTACTATGAAATCAATATATTGGAAAGTTGTAATACTTTGATATAATGCAATGGGGAAAGTTTGGAAAGATGTTTATTTCAAATGTGCATGTTATCTTTTTATATCAAGGAAAAGAATTCATAGCTCATAATGGTTAGATGCTTAAAATTTTTACTTGAGGTTAAAACATAGCAAAATTAATGTGTAGAACAATAGGCGTGTTACGGTTTCCAAGAAGAGAGGAACGGTGAAAATAGGTAGCTAAGTTCCCTTCTATGCATGTACCTACATGCTAAAGAACTTTCATTTCCAAGGCTTGACATAATACAATGGATACACCTAAAGTCCTACAACATCAATAACAGCCACATAAGATTATGAAGATTAGTTTTGAGAAAAAACAATCACAAAAAGAGTCATGGGAAGATTTATATTGGAAAGTACCTTGTACATTAGTTGAAGTGCAAACAATTAATGAGGGAATGTCAAGGCTACAAAAAAATGGGAAAAATAATGGCATTGGTATAATGGGTTATGATCCTTAGTAGAAATCCTCCAATAGATAACACATAAACAAGATAATGAGGCAATCATCTTAAAGTAGTTGGATGGAGTGCTTCATGTGTAGTTTCAAGAGTTATCATTGTATTTGTATATGCATAAAGAGGTGGTTATCTTGCATGATAAAAAAATATAGTAGTTGAGTCCCAAAGAAGAACATTTATAAAAGATTACTACTAGAGTTATGCAAATGACGATTTGTTCAACACCTAGCCTTGCTCACATTAGAATGATTTTGTTCATAATACAATGTTAGCAAGTGCACTCAAACTTAGGTTGAATGAATTGTTAATTCATGTTTGGAGTGTGTATTTTTGAAGCTTTGATTTTTTTACATCATTTTTAGTTATTTATTAAGTTTCTCATTGCATTTTTATGTTCTCATGACATAATACATATTTTTGATGGGAAGTTGTTGGAGCCTAATTGTAATAGTTGTAGAAAGAAACATATTTAGAGCCTAATTATTGATGGAAATTCATGATTTGTGAGCATGAAAAATTATAGATAATGATAATCATGTATAAAATGTATTTAGGAAAATAATGCATTTGAGGATACATGCAACGTGTAGTTGGCTTTAAAGAATTTTTTATTTATAGTTAGAATATGCATGATTCTATAGATATTTTAGGTAGCATTAGGGGACAAGTTCATATATACCCTTGATATTCTATCGATAGACATGCATGCATTCTAGAATTATTTATGCTAACATCAATACTATTATATTAAATATTGATCGAGCAATCAATATGTAACTTTTATGTGAGTTATTAGTATTCATAGATAAGATCTATAACAAGTGGTATAGGACACAAACTGGGGTGAAAGACTCGAGGTGCTTTAGATGAGATATAGGAATATGGCAATACATTTATAGTCTTAAGTGCTTAGCCATTGGACTTTGCACAAAATCAAAATATGGCTTACAAGAGGGCCATGAAACCATTCAAAAGAACTTGAAGAATTAATTCTTTCACCTATGGTTGTAAGCAACCTCTAAACTATATGTCTTACTAATCAACACATTATGAAGAACATCCACCAAGTATATAGGATTTTCAATGTGTAGTTAAAATAATATATCGCTTATCCATTAACTAAATAGGGACATCATATTTTCTCCTCCTGATATTAAAATGAGGTTTAGCAATCATATTTTTAACCATTCCATTCTCATCTTGACTCTTGACCATTGTAAGATTCAAATGGAGACTTTTCACAAAGGGAAATGAGAATGATAGTGAGACTTTAGCACAAATATAACACACAAACAAACTAAAATGATTAAACAAGGAGGGACTTGACATAAAAATTAGAAAAAAAAACTAAGGAAACTCAAATTTTGAATAAAATTATAATATAAACCTTAAAGGCCAAAACCTAAGGGGGTTTAAGATTAGACAGGTCAATGGAAATAAGAATAACCTTTCAAAAAATCTAGGGTAGATAAAGCAAACAAGAAATTATTGATAAAAACTCAAGGATTATGAGTTGAAACTATAACAATAAGAAAACCACTTTTTGAAATGAAAAAAGAGGGATCAAGGACTCAACTTTGGAACTAGCAATGGAGTTCCTTGTTGAAGACTATAATTTGTGATACAAAACTTAGCTCTATGATCAAATCTAAAATGATAATGCCTTAAAAATTTGCAAGATAACATGTTCTCTACTCTAGGTCACTTTCACAATCATGGATTTGAACCTAATATGTGAATTTGGCCCTTAATTATGGAAATGAATTGTACACCTTTTGATATCTAGAGTATATTTATATTAGTTTCTAGAACTTGTGTTTGAAAAATAATAATTGATGAATACCTTTGGGAGCTTCCTATGCAAGGATATTTTCCTTATGTGAAGCCCTTGCAAGGACTCAACTTTGGAATAGCAATGGAGTTCCCTGTTGAAGACTATAATTTGTGATACAAAACTTAGCTCTGTGATCAAATCTAAAATGATAATACCTTAAAAAATTGCAAGATAACATGTTCTCTACTCTAGGTCACTTTCACAATCATGGATTTGAACCTAATATGTGAATTTGGCCCTTAACTATGGAAATGAATTGTACACCTTTTGATATCTAGAGTATATTTATATTAGTGTCTAGAACTTGTGTTTGAAAAAATAAATTGATGAACACATTTGGGAGCTTCCTATGCAAGGATATTTTCCTTATGTGAAGCCCTTGTATCTAAATTAATAACTTGAACAATATTTGAAGACACACCAATCAACCATGTAATATGCCTAGTCTATCACTATTGATGTATTTGTTAATGTAAGCCAATGATGCAATGATCTTGAATAGATTAGATGATTGTCTCTATTAGATTCTAAGTACCTAGAGGTGGATTAGGGTTTTTGTTTTATATAATATCCTAGTAGAAAAAGTAACACATTTCACACTCAAGTTAGCAAGAAATTACTAGTGAGAAGAGAGTTGCTTGGGATCAAATTTAAATTTGAATTCAGAAATAAAGAGATCATTTTTACATCAAAAATTTAACTCGAAATAATAAATAAATAAAATGCAAATTAAATCCGAACTTTTAAAATGTAAGAATATATATAAATTGAGTTTAAATTAATTATCAACTTTTAAGAAAACATACCATTTATAAATTGTTCATTATATTAAAAAATTATAAGATATGCAAAATTTCCCCTTTACAAGAAATCCTCACATCTCTATTATTTCAAAGTCAACTATGCAAGCCATTCTTACACAATTTTTAAAATATCAATACAAAGTGACAACAATTATCCAACATAATAGATGAACCCATAACATATAGAGGTATATACATATAAATGTATGCCAACATTTCAATAAACATACCTCTTGTCAATACATGTCAGATGTGTCGATACATACAAATAGTGAGCATCCAACAATGGCTATCCATCCCCAGATGCATTCACTGATGTTACTTTTTTTAAAAAAAATATTTATATTTTTTTAATGATATTTATGTCTCTCTTTTACAATTAATATTAAAATATGAAATATGTTTTATAATTTTAATTTTTTCTAAATTAATTTACAAAATTGTTTTAAATATATATTTTTAATGATCTCAATCTATCTTTGTTTGGAAAATTTTATATATATATATATATATATATTGTTGGTGTTTAAATTAGCATCTTTGGAGTGTTGATTGTAAACGTTCAGCTATTTCAAATGTTTTGCAACACTTCTTTGTTATTTAAAGAGGAGAAGTCCCTCTCTGTTGAAAGCAATGCATAAGGAAGGGAAAGGTAAACTAAGGTTCCTATCTTTTTGTACTTTAGCGGTAGGACACAAGGGTGCACAAACACAATGCGCCACATCTAAAAAATTTCTCTGGTTTCTGCAAATCTTAACTATGACTGCTCTAGCTTTTAATCTATCCAATACCTTCAAGGTAAACAAAGCATGGGGGTATAGGAGCGGGAATGGATTGGTTGGATCACCTAAATTCGTTGTCTCCTAAGAATATCGCCAAGGCTCTAAACTCTCAGATATATGTCGGGATAAGGTTGGTACAAGCAAACACTCTTTATGGTAAGCTGGATTTGAGACCTACCAAGGAGGAGGAACCCCTATCCGAGATATGGGCTAGGAAACGGTTTACAAGAAACAACAAATTAATGATGTCCTGGCCAACAAACTTGCTAAGGAGGAGGAACCCTTATCCAAAGTATAGGTTGAAGGATAATACATTAAACAACAACAATAACTGCTAATGACAAATATCCAAGGAGGAGGAACCCCTATCCGAGGAGGGAAATGAAATAACAAGCTATTTGATACAAGATGTGGAAAGAACTCAAATAGGTAGATCAAAATGCAAGCACCTTTTGATATTCTTCTTCAAGCTTCATCAAAAAATTACAAAGGTTGGGATAGCAAAGGCACGAAATCATGCACAATTACAATCAACCAACGAACTCTCATTCAAGAGTGAACAAATATTCGCTTCCAAAGTTGTTGGCAACAATGGCACAACAATTTTGCATAGCAAGTAAAGGTTAAACAAACAATGAGCCCAAGGCTCTTATTTATAGAACTCAAAGGAGTGGGCAACTCCAAAATCTCCTTGAGTTAACAATGAGTTCTTGCCAATCAATTAGCAAGATTTATTCCTAAAAAGGGGGAACAAGCAGTTAACTGGAAGACTACTTCAGTTAACTGAAAGTAAACAAAGAGTCAACTGGAAACTACTTCAGTTGACTGAAAGTAAACTAAAGGTGAACTTTAATGTAAGTATCCCTCCAAAATAAACATCCACATTTAGTTGAGATCTAAGATCCACAAATTATGGAAGCCGATTAGACATCCTTAATCAGTGGGATCTGACAATGCATGATTTAAGGGATATGGAGTTAACTTGGAAAGGGCCATCAAGTTAACTCCAATTACATTTAATGTCATCTTGAGTTGACTTGGAAAGAAGCATCAAGTCAAACTCAAGTATCATAAATTCCATTTGGAGGGTGTAGGACGCCCTTCTTTGGTGCTTTTACAGCTCACCATTAATCAACAATGTTTCTATCCATTCATTGACTTCATCAGCTTTTGGGGAGTTAATGCGCTGTAGAATGATGATGTGGCATTTGAGCATTACCTCACCTGTTGTGAGTTGATTTCCAAAGTCTATACACTGAGATGCTGCCACCTTAGCTAGCTTGCAACCATCTGGATTATCAAGAAAGGTATTGCAGATGACATCTCTGAACTGATTTTGTACAGTGACCATCTCGATGTATTCTCCTCCCTCATGCTAATATTCCATGCAAGGGAATGATATTACCAACATTCTTGCGAAGTTGATAATAGTGGAGACCACCCGTCTATAGTCAATCAACTCTACTGAATGGGCGTCATAGGCTTTCACCTTGTACGCCAACTGTCATTTCCAAGCAAAGAGATGTTGCTTGTTTTCCTCGGAGTAGACTGATTGATACACCAATTGCAAGTCTGCAATTGTGCTCTCGTCTTCTAGCCTCTTCTCTGCAATTCTTTGTTCTGCTTGTTGGATCTCTGCACGAAGTCCATGTGCTCTATCCCGTAACTGGTATAGATTTTCCAGTATATATCTACCCTTAAGAACAAACTCTTCCACTTGATCTCTCAAGTGTTTGTCGTATGTTATCAGTTGTTGATGATTTTGTTCTGCGGGGAGATCTAGCAATCCTGTTGGTAAGGCTGAGACGTTCGGGGTGCCATGCATCAAGCTGGAAATGTATGAGTTCAGTTGCTGATTTTCAGCCTTTAAGGATACTTTTTTTTTTCCATCCTTGGCCATTCTTTCTTGTGTGCTCACCGAAGCTATTCTGAGAAGATCTGCCTCCACTTGTCGTGTAGTCTTCCCAAGGTTAAGTTTAGACATTGTATAGTCTTCTACTTGTACCTCGTGTATGCTTTTCTCTACTGGTGGGGCAACAGTCTCTATGATAAATTCACACTCTGCATTCCTTTCTATGTGAACTTGCTTCTTCAACTTCTTCGCCAACATGTCTTGTGGGACGTGGTCGAATTCGGTGAAGTCAAGTTCATAGGAGGGTTTTTCCCTCTTTCTTCCTAGGAAGCCTTCAAGCCAAATGGAATCTTGGCTAACTTCACTAGGAGGAATATGGGGCCCTTGAATGCCTGATGTGTGAGACTGTGCTGGAGCAATGTCTCTCGGTGGCGAGTCCAAGTCAATGAGGACTTGCGACTATTGTGATGGTGGTGATATTGGCGGCTTTGTTTCCATAACAGACACCGTTTCTACTGTTGTTGGTTCTGTTACTAGCTCCTCAACAACTATTTATGTTGGCTCTTCAACAACAACTTCTGTTGGTTCTGGGGTAGCAGTCTCTATTCCTTGCTCTGGGGAAGCAATACCCATGACTATTTCAGGGTTGTGTGTGGCTTTCTCCATAGGTTTCCTCTATGTTCTAGGCTTTGTAGGCTTCGACATCCTCATCCCTTGGGGAGGATTGCACCATTGCTTCTGCCTAGGCTTCTTTCTTGAAGTGAAAGGTGTTGTAGACTGAACCTGTGGCGGCTATGTTCTGTGAGGTATCACCTTCCTTGATTTCTTGCTGTCGAGATAGAGTTGGTTATTTCTAACCACTCTATTCGTTCTTTCCTCTATAGACGTGTTTTCCTTGGCATACCAATCCACTCTTGGGAGTGGTTGAGAGTCAATTGAATCTGCGAAGAATGAGGGGAGAATGACTTCCCCTTCATCGTCAGATAAGCCCTCGATGTCTGCTGACATAAAATCAGCAATTTGGGGGAGCTTGAACCTGCTATAGTTCCTTCTTCGCACTTCATACTCGTCTTGACAATTTACCCAATAATCTTCCATAGAACACTTATGTGATGAGTGTTGCTTGAGATGCGCTGCATAGAACCCTCTGAGATCATAGGACCTTCTCCCAATGAGGTACTTGAGATTAAGCCTCATCGTTTCCTGACTAATCATCTTAGCATCTGCCACAAACCTGCATCTATAGAGTCCCATTCCAACGGGAAAGTTTACAGTTGTCTTCTTCTTCAAGCACAAGTAGACGTGGACTTCAGACAACTATCTTAGGAATTCCATGAAGACTACCCTATCTGAAGGGTGTCTTGGTAGCATGGCGACGTGACCAATGTAGCCATACACGCATATGTAGGAGAACGTAGGGAATTGGATGAACCAATCCGCCCAATCCACCATTGCCTCTCTGGCTGTCTGTGAAATATGCACATGCATCTCATGGTCTAGCTCACGTATGATGTGCATAATGAAGTGATCACTAGTTCTTTTGAAGTGTCGCTCCGCTTGAGTAAACTCAAGACGTGTAAAATGCTCATGAACCTTTTGCACACCTAAGGTTCCCACATTGTTTAATATCCTAAAATCACCTTGGAAGGCAATCATGTATACCAGATAAGAGCACATGTGGAACCTATGAGCTTCCATATACCCGGTGATTTGTTGTCGGAGTGTGTCAATAATCAGAGTGGCCTAGTCATAATGTTCCCTTCTGCCAATGATTTTCACAATGACATAATACATCCATGACTGGAATTGATTGCCATCCTATTCTCCAGTGATTCTATTGAGTAGAGTGATTAACACTGCATACTCATCTTTACATTCTCCTCGTCCCACCAACTTAGGCAAGCTAGCCTTTGTCACCTTTAGCCATTTTTCAGCTATTATCCTTTGACATTTGTCTTTGGCTGTCTCAAATGCCTTCTCGCATTCTGTTATTGATATGACTTTACTGTTAGGACATGATGGAATATCAAAGCACTTTTCAATATCCTAAGGCTTTAGACTGCAAACAATTCTCCCATCCACTGCTCTAATTTCTCTAGTGGTAGGATTGTAATGCTTAACACAAGCGATTACAAGCTCCACGCTCTGTAATGTGATGGGGATGGATGCAACCTGTAGTAACCCGGATTCTTCAATATTCTGCAATGTGATTTGATTCATGCCCTCCACTGTTCTAAATCAACTATTGGGTTTACCTGATGTAAGTTTGTGTCAACCATTTTCAAGTAATCATGAAATAGGGCCATCTTGGTCTCGTATTGTACTTGAGAGTACTGCATCTTGAAAAACTTAAAGATTGACTGTAAACTTGACATTGTTCTGATAATTTTCAGAAACCCCTAAAAATAGCGCCCTACCGAGAAGTATTTTTTAAGAAAAAGTTTGGCACATGGGTTTTGTTCGTACTTCAATGTTGAACAAGCCCAATTCCTCATAATTTTGATTTTGAAACTTTTTCGGAAAAACCCCCAAAAATAGGGGCAACAAGTTTGTTGATTCTAGAAAATCTGACGAGATGGGTTTCACTGGAAAATTATGTTGAATCTACCCAATTGATCAAATCTGATGTAGCCTATTGCTTTTTTGTAATATGCAAGAAAACCTAAGACAAGAAGAGAGGAAGTAGACATAAGATGGATTGGAAGTTTTTATCTGACTCCCTGAGAAAATCTGTCTCTGAATCCAACCTTAGATTAGCAATCTTCTTCTGCTTCAGATCTGCAAGAAATATTGAAGAATGATGAAAACCTTGTCCAGATCTGTAAATGGCATCCTTGAGAGCTTATGGTTGTTCTTGATCATCAACCTACAATGAAATAATGAAGTAGGACGCCTATACCTTGATTATATAGACTCAAGCTTTAGATCCACAAGTTTGGGGACTTAACTCATGATCAAAAGTTGTTTTGGCTTTATCTGAAGTTCAAAAAGGTGATTTCCACTTATCGTGGAGTGAGTTGGCCAAGTTTATCTCAAAATATCTTGACTTTAGTCAACAACTTGGCCTTTGACTTTTTCTAGGCATCCCTTTTGAGTTTTGCAATTTTTTTATTATTTTCTCTGTTGAACGACCCCAGTTTGATCCTGAATCTAGCTTGATCTGTTGATCCTGAGCTGTTGCTGGTACATTCACTTTTGAGCTAGATCCAACCTGAAAAGAAGTGCCTAGGAGACATGATGGCAAAAAACTGAGTTCAAGGCCTCAAAAGAAAGGGCGCCTTTTCCAAGAAAGGGCACTTTTGCTTTTGCCTTGGTGAATTTTCAATCTTCGTTCTTCAATCATTTGAATTGACCTCTCGTGCTTTGATTTGGATTTCTCGTTGATCGGAGAATCAAATGATCTCGTTTGATATCTCGTCAGGTAGCTAGCTCCATTTCGCCAAAGATGACTGGAGTTGGAAAACTCAGAAGTCAGTTTAGGGTCCCTTTATTCAAGGGCGCCCCTCATTGAAAAGGGTGCTTTTGCTCTTTTGCTTAGTTATTTTATCTGAAATGTGCCTTGGTTTGATCTTGATTATTCGTTGATTGCTTCGTTAGATGCATGTGCTTGCAATTGTGTTGTTGTGATCTGCCTAGGCTAAGAAGATTGTCCTAGGAGGCCTTTAGTCATATGACAACATCTAAAGGTTCAGAAAGAAGGGCACCTTTCTTTGGAAAAGGATCTTTTTCGCTTTGATCTTCACTCTCAATAGTTGTTTCTTGATACTTCGTCAACTACCTCTTTTTGCTTCGTCGACAACTGCTTATGATCAACTCATCAAATGATCTAGCTATTTGTTTCATTGTTGAGTGAACAAGCGAACATTGAGAATGACTGCCTTGGATGTTTCAATAGGCTGCATTTGACCTTTAAGGATCACGGGCGCCCCTGTTTGAAAAAGGCTCTTTTCAGCATTGCGAACTGATCTCTCCTTCGTAACGTTTCCAGAGTTAGTCAAATTTTGACCCTTTTGGGTTTTAGGAATCTCCTTCATCAAACAACATCTTTTTAGATCTTTTTCGCCATGGTTGCATCATCGAAGCTTTTGAAGCTTAGCTTTCAGCACCTGGTATTGGCCAATCTGCCATTAATGGTTGTGGAGCTCCTAACTTTGTTCCTGAAAAATAGAAATAGACCCACCAAAGTAAAACGTGTCTTTTGATGATTCTGACTTGACTAGTGTGATCATGAAGTCATTTAATCCTATCAAAATCATTTTCAATCATTTTTGGGAAGGTCCTATTTTCGAGGGTTTCCCTAAAAATAAGGGTGTAAAACCCTAATTTTCAAATTTTCAAAATTTTGCACATGTTCCTTGACAGAAACCCACAAGGACCCTATGCTTGGTTTGACCTAAAACAGACTTTTGATGGCATTTTAACAAGATTTAGCTCAATTTATATAGAATGCCAAAAATTTATTTTGGGTACAACATATATATATATATATATATATATATATATATATATATATATATATATATATATATATATATATATATATATTCCACAACCCCTAAATATCTATCTTTCCCATTATTTCTCATTTCTGATAACATAGATTGCATGTCGATGTGATTTACAGATAGATAGACTAGCTATTTGGATTTACGAAGTGCTTCCAAACTGAAGTAGATCACTGACCTTTGAACAAAAATATTTCTCTGTATACATAATTTTCTTGACTAAATTTGGCTCAAAAGTCAATTAATACTATGGCCATTCATTAAAGATTTTTGGGTTTTCCCCTCTTTTGTTTCTTTGCTTTTTAGACCGTACATAGCTTGCACATCACCATCAATTTATGATAGTATTTTCTCCCCACAAAATGGTCAGGTAACAGGCAATTAATTACTTTGCCTCAGAGGCACAGGCTGGGGCCAGTTAACCCCGAGAATTTTGATCACCATATACAAAGTGGATGATAATATTAATTTTGTAATAAAGATTACATCTATCAAGGTCTGAAAGAAAGATACAAATAGAAACAATATCAGTATTAAGAAGGAAAGAAGAAGATCTATAAACAACACCTTATACAACAAACAAAGGGACTGAGAAAGTCCTGAATATTAATTTATTAGTCCATAGATTATACTTTAGATCAGCTTTCACTTGAAAAGCTGTCTCACATGGCAAAAAATAATTTTGGTGGAGTTGAAATATTCTTCTGCTTATGCCTCGAAATAAATTTTAAAAGGTTGGAAAAATCTTGTTTCAAGCTCAAGAATCTAGGAGCTCTAAAACCCTCATATTTTTAGATCTGCTTTTAGTTTATTGTGAATAGATTGAAATAGCAGCTATAAGGAGATTGGTTTTGGTTTGTCTAATTTAATAAAAATTATCATATTGAATGTCCTATAATTGGTTAGCATCCTCAAATTTCAATGTGGGATAGAATATTAGATTTTTTGTTTCATTTGTTTTTAATATTTTTTTTATAGTTGGCAAATATATTTTGACTTAAAAGAAATGAATTTATGCATTTTGTTGTAGATCATTATCAAAACTCTGCATATATACAATGTAAAAAAAATACAAAACAAACAATACTTTGAAAAATAGACACAGATTTAAAAGAAATATCACCAATATGTTTTCTTTTCTATTTACAATTTTGTTAAACCCATATATACTAATTTCTCATTGTAAATTTTTAAATGATTCAGACTCCTATTTCTTTAATTTCTATCCTACTCCTTAAATGTTTGGCCTTACATTTCTTTTGAGGATATATATATATATATGGTCTTATTTTCTTTTGGGAATATATACACTATATATATATATATATATACCATAGTTACGAGACTCGGACTCGGTGAGGGTGACTCGACTCGGGACTTGGACTCGGCGCAGACTCGGCAAAATGAAAAAAAGTTGAAAAAACCCTAGAAATTTAGGGATTTTTAAGGATTTAAAACTTGTTTCAAGCACCCTTTATTGAATACAACACAAATAAAAGCAAATTTGATCACATGCACAAGTATACAACGATCACATAAGTATAAAGTACACAAATTGTAGTTGCACTGCTGAAGGAAATATCATACTTAGATATATAAAATTAGTCAAATGTATACAAAACTCATGGAATATGAAATCCATGGCATTAACTGTTCCAAACAAATATGAAATATCAAAACAATAACTACAAGTCTATGGCTCAATATAAAAACCCAGACCAATTTTTTCAATTTTTTTCAAGGACACATCAACCAAGAAGCACCCATTAAGGTTAGCACAAACCCAAACCAACAGTTTGCAAGTAACTCTTTGCCAAGAATGTGCACTCAATCTCGAGATGGGAATGATGTTGTCATATGGCAAGAGGGTCGTCAGTATCAACTGGAAAGAAGTACAATGTTGAAAGTAAACTCAACGCCTAGAATGTGCTAGTGGGTATTCAATGAGCAAGAAGAGATAGATTAGAAAATGCTGACAGTACTACTGCTCAGCTTACAATGTAATAGAGAGTTCCTGCCAAGAACATAAGATTATAAGCTCTCCAATGCTGCAATAATGAATAAGATCCTCTCCCAAGCTTAATAAGACTCCAGGACTCAAACCCAACTCCTAAAGCAAACTCTAACAATCTGATATGACTGAGCATAGACTAAAAATGCATAACCAGCAACACTATAACTCACTAAAATGCTCACAACTCTCTCTAGACCTGTCCAAATGACATGAAATTTGATGCAAATGAACACTATGAAGATGGCAACATGATTCTAATCAAGAGATGGCTCTAAAAACTTGTAAATTTATTTTCTAAACTTTTGCCAGGCAAGACAAAATGGTACGGCCTCCAGAAATGTTCTACCAACAAGATAAAATCAGACTCTTCATTAAAAATCACCAAACTTTGCACAATGGGGCGCCTAGGGCATTGAAATGGTTTTAGCCAATACCCAAAATGAATATATTTTTATTTTTTGAAATATGAGCAAAAACAACATTCAACTACTTGAAGTCAGCAACTCCAAAAATTCACTAACATGCTCAAACTGGACTACAAATGCATAAAAACTTCTACAATGCTATTTCTCACTAGAAAAACTCACTCAACTACAAGCTAACTCTCCACTAGTTTCTTTCTTTCAAGCAAGAAGTCGAGCCAAGGCTAGGAGACATTCATTCCTCGAAGCAATCCAAACACGTAGACATGAGATGAGAAAAAGAAGAGAAGAGATCTCCTTATAAAGACTTGCCAAACATCTTCCAGAAGCATCTAGAAAGTGTGCCCTAATTCAATTTTGAATTTGACTTCATTTCCCTCCAAGTATAGGTGTCCCTTTTCATGAGGTAATATTTGATTTTAATAAAATAATAGGCTCCTTGAAATTGGCGTCCCACTTTAAGCTTCCCATCAATTTAGCCTTTAGAAAATATTAAAATAATCTCTTGATGAGACATGCCACCATGAAGTCCCCCTTTTAAAAACAACTTGAAGTAATAAAGCAAGGCCAAGGGGTCAACATTAAAATATAACGTTATTTAAATCAACTTAACTTATCTCTCCAAAAAGCATCCAAAGGTCAAAAATTATCAAACCAACTGAACTGGCTGAAGAAGTGAGCCAACTGCACTGAAAACCCCAAGACCACTGCCAGAAATAAAATTTATTAAAAATAGTAAATTCCTGAAGGTGCTCGGATCATATTGCGAAGCTCTCTGAAAACCCAGAAAGAATCCACAATTTCAATCTCCAAACTTCGAGCAACAACATCCTCCAAAATGGGAAACACTAATTTTACCCTCTGAGTAGCCTACGGGTCTCCACAATAGGCCAACAGTCAACTGAGTTGATCACGCTTGAGAAGGGGACATTATAGTTTGCCCTCCCCAAGATTGCTTGCCCTCAAGCAATCGCAAGTCCTGATGCTACAGAATCTCCTCATTCTCCCAAGTTGCATCCTCCAAAGGCAAGTTCTTCCACTTCACCAAGTATTCTCTAATTGTTCTTCTTCTCAAAGAACGCTCTCTGAAATCAATAATCTCCTCTGGAATCAAAATCAATTGCCCTTCTTCATCCAAAGGTGGTAACTGTGATGAAGCAACAACATTATGTCCAAGTGCCTTCTTGAGGCGAGACACGTGGAAGACATTGTGTACTCTGCTATTCGATGGTAGCTCCAATTCATAAGCTACTGCTCCAACCTTTTTGATAACTTTGAATGGCCCATAGAAACAAGGTTTGAGCTTCTTAGCTCCACTCTTCTTGAGAGTAGACTATCTGTAAGGCTGAAGTCGAAGATAAACCATATCTCCAACCTCAAAAGAGCACTCAACAAGCCGCTGATCAGCATACATCTTATGTTGATTCTGTGCAATCTGAAGGTTGTTCTTCAAGGACTTCAAGATATCTTGACTCTGCTACAACAAATCCTTGGCTTGAGGGGCTTTGCTATCACCAAACACAAAATCAACAAAGCTAGGAGCTTCATAACCATAGAGAGCCATGAATGGAGACATCCTTATTGACATGTGAAAGGAAGAATTGTAGCAATACTCCCCTAGGTGAAGCCACTTCACCCAAGCTCTTTGCTACTCCGAGACATAATTTCTAAGATAACCCTCTAACCATTTGTTAACTATCTCTATTTGACCATCCGTTTGAGGGTGATAACTAGTGCTTGGAGTAAGCACTGTACCACTCATCCTGAAAACTTCTTGCCAAAAGGTGCTTAGGAACTTGTTGTCCCTATCACTCACAATGTTTTTCGGTAACCCATGCAATCTAAACACCTCATGGAAAAAAAAATCTGCAACTTGAGCTGCTGAAAAGAGCTAGCAATAGCAAAAAAGTGAGCAAACTTTGTTAATCTGTCCACTACAACATAGATACAATCTTTGCCTTGGATCTTTGGCAACCTAGTGATGAAGTCCATTGATATGCTTTCCCATTTTTTGTTGGAAATGGGAAGATGTTGCAGCAAACCAGCTGGAAGAGAATGCTCATTTTTGTTCATCTGACATGTGGGACACTCCTGGATGTAGCATTGGACTTCCCCCTTCAGCCCCTTCCAAGAAAACCTTTCCTGAATCTGCCTGTATGTCTTGAAAAAACCTTGATGACCAGCAAGTGGGATGTCATGGAATGTCATCAAAATCTTTTTTTTGAGCTTAGAATCAACCACAAAAAAATCCTTCCCTTGTAGTGTATCAAACCTTCAACCACCTTGTACCTTTCATCATGGAAAGTACCTTCAATGACGTTGATTGCAAACTGATTTTTGGCATAATCAGCAAGCAATATCTCCTTCCAATCACCAATAAGCTCACACAATGAGCTCAAATGAGGTCTCCTAGATAGAGCATCCGCCACAATGTTGTTTTTCCCTTTGACATATTCAATGTCAAAATCGTAAACTTGAAGCTTACTCACCCACTTTTGTTGTCTTTCGTTCAAATCTTTCTAATGCATGAGATGCTTGAGACTATTGTGATCAGTCTTGACCACAAACTTGCTCCCCACCAAATATTGTCTGAATTTAGCTAATGCATGCATGATTGCAAGCATTTCCTTGTCATAGATGGAGTAGGTCATTTCAACACCCCTTAACTTTCTACTTTCAAACACAATGGGATGCTTGTCTTGCATCAAAACAACCCCAACACCTTCTCCGGATGCATCACACTGTAGCTCGAAAGGCTTGGAAAAATCTGGTATGGCCAAAACCGGACAAGAGCTCATGATCTTCTTGAACTTATCAAAAGTATTTTGAGCCTTTTCTGACCAACAGAAAGCCCCCTTTTTCGTGAGGTCAGTAAGAGGAGCAACACTTTGTGAGTAGCCTTTCACAAATCTTCTATAAAAACCACAAAGACCCAAGAACCCTTTCAAATGAGTCAAGTTCTCTGGAGATGGCCAATCAACTATCGCCTTGATCTTTTCAGGGTCAACCTTCACTCCATCAGCACTGATTATGTGACCAAGGTAGAGCAACTCCATTCCAAATTCACATTTGGATTCTTTGGCAAACAAACTTTCTGATTCTAGGATGCTAAAAACTTCCTCCAAGTGCTTGAGATGTTCTTCCCATGTCTTGCTGAAGATAAGGATATCATCAAAAAAGATCAATACAAACTTCCTTAACTGCTTCTGAAAGACTTTGTTCATACACGACTGGAAGGTAGCAGGAGCATTAGTCAACCCAAATGGCATGACTAAAAACTCGAAGTGACCATAGTGGCATCTGAATGTTGTCTTCTCAACATCAGACCCTCTCATCCGAATTTGGTAGTAGCCCGATCTCAAATCAATCTTTGAAAAGAACTTGGCTCCATGTAGCTCATCAATGAGCTCGTCTATCCGAGGAATGGGGTACCGATTTTTTATTGTGCTTTGATTCAAAGCACAATAATCCACACACATGTGGATGGTACCATCCTTCTTCTTCACAAGAACAACTGTTGAAGCGAAGGGACTCTTGCTTGGACGAATGAAGCCCATCTCTAAGAGTTCCTTTATGTTTTTCTCAATCTCATCCTTCTGCTTCTTAGGGTACCGATATTGTGTTGTGATGACTGGCTTGGTCCCTTCCTTGAGTTCTATGACATGCTCCGATCCTCTTTCAGGAGGTGGCCCAAGAGGTAAATCAGCAAACACCTTGCTCTTCTTGGTGAGTATAGACTAAATATCAGGAGGATAGTCCCTCTTTGTTTCAACCGAACTAGCTGGAAGAATCATACATTCTGCAACCCACTCAACTTGATCATGTTGAATCAGCCTCTCCATTCTTTTGAATGATACAATCTAAGGACCACCATTGGACATTCCTCTTAGCACCACCATCTTTCCATCGGATTGAAACTTGAGCTCCATGGTTTAGAGATTTAAAGAGATCTCTCCAAGCGAACATAGCCATTGAATGCCTAGGACGACATCCGTATCTCCAATGTTAACTACATAGAAGTCATCTTTGACTTCATAGTTGCCCAATTGCATAGACATGTTTGACATCTTCTTGGTGCAAGAGATGTGAAACCCATCGGCAACCATAACCTTGAAGCCTTCAAATTCTTCCGTCTGAAGCCCCTTCTTTGCCACCACAATTTCATCAATAAAGTTATGCGTTGCTCCAATGTCAATCAAAGCAACTATTCACTACCCCTTAATCATCCCTCGAACTTTGAAGGATTCATTTTTGTGAAAGCTAGAAAGTTGGGCCAAAGTACCCCCACCTCCTTTTTCATCTTCGGACTCTTCTGGAGCTCTTTCCACTTCACTGTCATCAAAATCATATTGTTGGTCTAAAAAAATCAGAATTACTTTTTTCAGCTGAATAGTATTCAATTTGATGAATTTTGACTATTTTTGGGCAAATATGATCTTGGGACCATTTTTCTCTACACCCGAAACATAACCCCTTTCTTCTGAGTTCATTAAGTGTCTCTGGATCCAACCTTGTGATATGAGTTTCATATTGTTTAGTCTCCTTATGGTGAGGTCTTTTATCTCTACCCTTTTTGTGGAATGATGGCTTGGGTTGAAATTTTGCTTTAGGAGCAGCCCACTCCATATTTCTTGCTTTCTTCATTGCCTCTTGTAAAGAGGGTGGATCAAAAGCTTTAATCCAACCTTTGAGTGGCTCCATAAGCCCTTCACTGAATAGGACCACCAACCACCTCTCAGTGATTCCCGTGACCATTACTGAAAGTCTCTGAAACTCAGCTATGTAGGCATCAACTGTGCCATATTGTCTAAACTGTGCCAACTCCCTGAAATGTACTTCTGGATCCTTTTTCTCAAATCTCTCTATGAGCCTATTGGTGAACTCATCATAGGTAGTGATAGACTGATGACCCAAGGTGACTAGGCCATGGTACCACCATTCATGTGCTACCCCATCCAAGTGTAGCATAGCAAACTTGATTGCCTCCTCTTCTGCCATAGGTCTGATGGCTAGATAGTTATCTAACTTTTGTATCCAAGCTCTAGCTGAGCTGCTATCACTCCCATCGAAATGTGGAAGTGTAACCTTGTTGATGGCTTGGTGCAAGTCCCTTTGTACTGTTGTTCCCCTATGATCATGATGTCTTCCTTGCCCTTTATTCTTCCTTTTATGGTCCACAAAGTCGTTGTAAGACATGTCTTGCTTGATTTCATTAGGAAGGGAATCATACTCAACACAGTTGAGTCTCAACTATTCCACAAATGATGCATTTTATTTAGGTCAGGTTGAGGGTTCACTGGTGCCAAGAAAGTGGGCTTAAATGGCCTGGAAGAGATGTAGGTGTTATTTGAAGTATGTTGGTTAACATGTCCACTATGCTGATTGGAAGCACTATGTTCTCCCGTATGCCCTAGGTTGCTCTATGGAATTGGGTTCTGACCCATTTTCCCCATCATGAAAGACATCATATCCAACATGGCGTCCATCTTCCTCTCAAACCTTCTTCCCGGACTTGGCGTTATTTCTCTCCCTTTTCCACTGTCATCTCTGTTGCTAGTAAACCTCTCATTACCACCCAATGTCCTCTCAGCATCGCCCATTACTGTTTCCTGAGAAGAATCCCAATGTGCTCTTAATACCTCTTATGCTGTCTAACCTTCTGGAACGGGTGGTGGCTGCCATTGTTTTGCACTTTTCTTGTCTTCCCTTGCTGCGTATCTTTTTTTTGTCACTCATAGAAAGTCTTTTTCACAGGATGGCATAATCTTTGCTCTGATACCATTGTAAAAACCTGGACCAATTTTTTCAAAAAATTTCAAAAACACATCAACCAGGAAGCACCCGTTAAGGTTAGCACAAACCCAAACTAGCAATTTGCAAGTAACTCTTTGCCAAGAATGCGCACTCAATCTCGAGATGAGAATGATGATGTCATATGGCAAGAGGGTCTTCAGTATCAACTGGAAAGAAGTACAATGCTGAAAGTAAACTCAACGCCTAGAATGTGCTTTCCAACCCAAGGTGGGAATGGAGCTACCATAAGGCGGAGATACTAAGAAAGGAAATTACAGAGCAAATACAAAACGTAAAATAGGCGGCAAGCCAGCCTCTTCCACTTATTCAACGGGTATTCAATGAGCAAGAAGAGACATATTAGAAAATGCTAACAATACTACTGCTCAACTTACAATGTAATAGAGAGTGCCTGCCAAGAACACAAGATTAGAAGCTCTCTGATGCTGCAATAATGAATAAGATCCTCTCCCAAGCTTAATAAGACTCCAAGACTCAAACCCAACTCCTAAAGAAAACTCTAACAATCTGATATGACTGAGCATAGACTGAAAATGCATAACCAACAAGACTGTAACTCACTAAAATGCTCATAACTCTCTCTAGACCTGTCCAAATGACATGAAATCTGATGCAAATGAAAACTATGAAGATGGCAACACGATTCTAATCAAGAGATGACTCTAAAAACTTGTAAATTTATTTTCTAAACTTTTTCCAGGCAAGATAGAATGGTACGACCTTTAGAAATGTTCTACCAGCAAGATAAAATCAGATTCTTCATTAAAAATCACCAAACTTTGAACAATGGGGCGCCTAGGGCATAGAAATGGTTTTAGCCAATGCCCAGAATGAATATATTTTTATTTTTTGAAATATGAGCAAAAACAACATTCAACTACTTGAAGTCAACAACTCCAAAAATTCACTAACATGCTCAAACTAGACTACAAATGCCTAAAAACTTCTACAATGTTATTTCTCACTACAAAAACTCACTCAACTACAAGCTAACTCTCCACTAGTTGATTTCTTTCAAGCAAGAAGTCGAGCCAAGGCTAGGAGGCATTCATTCCTCGAAGCAATCCAAACACCATTTCGGCAGCATAACTTTACTGTAGACATGAGATGAGAAAAAGAAGAGAAGAGGTCTCCTTATAAAGACTTGCCAAACATCTTCCAGAAGCATCTAGAAAGTGCGCCCTAATTCAATTTTGAATTTGACTTCATTTCCCTCCAAGTATAGGCGTCCCTTTTCATGAAATAATATTTGATTTTAATAAAATAATAGGCTCCTTGAAATTGGCGTCCCACTTTAAGCTTCCCATCAATTTAGCCTTTAGAAAATATTAAAATAATCTCTTGATGAGACATGCCACCATGAAGTCCCCCTTTTAAAAACAACTTTAAGTAATAAAGCTAGGCCAAGGGGTCAACATTAAAATATAACGTTATTTAAATCAACTTCACTTATCTCTCCAAAAAGCATCCAAAGGTCAAAAATTATCAAACCAACTGAACTGGCTGAAGAAGTGAGCCAACTACACGGAAAACCCCAAGACCACTGCCAGAAATAGAATTTACTAAAAATAGTAAATTCCTGAAGGTGCTCGGATCATACTGCAAGTCATACCACTGCGAAACTCTCTGAAAACCCAGAAAGAATCCGCAATTCAATCTCCAAACTTCGAGCAACAACATCCTCCAAAACGGGAAACCCTAATTTTACCCTCCGAGTAGCCTACGGGTCTCCAGAATAGGCCAACGGTCAACTGAATTGATCATGCTCAAGAAGGGAACATTACACTCAAAGGAGTTTGCATCCTTCCTACGAAGGCATCTAAGGTGGGTCTTAGATGATGTAGCAACTACAACCATAGTCTTTGCTTGTGACTCCATGCCACCCTCACCAACATTAGTTGTGGATGTGTTTGCTCATGCTTTAGCCTCCTCCTCTGCCATGGCTATAGCCTCAACCTCTCTATTTGCCCAGTCAACCCAATCAAGGTCCTCGTCACTAACACATGTACACATCGATCATATAAGTATAAACACAAATTGTAGTTGAGTTGCCCAAGGAAATAACACACTTAGATATATAGTCAAAGACTCAAATGTATATAAAAATCATCGAATATGAAATCCATGACATCAAATGTTCCAAACAAATATGAAATATCAAAAGATTCAAAACAATAACTAGAAGTCTATGGCCCAAAGGAGCCTGCATCCTTCCTAGGAATGTGTCTAAGATAGGTCATGGATGATGCAATAGCCTTAATATCAAGTATTAGGGAAATTGCCCTAATGGGGTTGAGGGGCAATGCCCTTTATGGGGGTGTAGGCGTAGTGCCTCTAGTGGGGTCAAGGGGCAGCGCCCTCGTGGGGGTCTAGGGGCAGCACCCCCAACGGTGCCAAGGGAAATGCCCATTGCGGGGGTCTGCCCACAATGGGGTCAAGGAGCAACACCCCGGAGTCAAGGGGCAGCGCCCCCAGAATCAAGGGGTAGTGCCCCTTTTAGGCCAGGGGATCTTGGGGCAACGAGAATTGGGGGCTGCGGGTCAGGATCAACGCCAGCGCCCTAGGGGGCATCGCCCCCGGCTGAATCAAGGGGTGAAGCCCCCATCACCAAGCCCAAATTAAGACCTCCAAAACCATACAAACCTTCATGGCGTACATCATTTTGCATTCACAATAAGTAAGAAAAAAACAAGTTTTAACTTTAAATTCCAAGTAATTTTTTGTACTTTTCAAACCCTGCTTGTTGCCAAGTCCTGCTGACAAGAATCTCCTGGACTCGGCGAGTCCAGCCAAGACTCGGTCAAGTCCGAGTCCGAGCCCCCAGGACTCGGCCAGGGTGACTCGACTCGGGACTCGCCGAGTCTTGGCGAGTCTCGTAACTATGACATATACACCTTACAAGAGAGCTGTTGTGGAGAAAATAAGTTTTATGTGTCTCTCTTGTAGTTTCAAGGAACAAAATTACTTGGCATGTGTTTGTTTTGCTTGTAATTTTTATTATATCAGTAATAGCTTATTATTTTAAATGTCCAACCTTTCTTGACATTGAAAAATATTTTTGGAAATAGTTGTTTTTTCCTCACAAAATTCAAGGACTCTCAAGTGTTGATGTTGGCAGCGTCGGGCATCACTTCCAGCACCCAATTATGAAGCAATAAATTCAATATAGCCTTATCGTCTATTCAATTTATTGAAGCCGATATTAAAGTGAAGACGCGCTTCACTTGAGAACAATACAAAATTTAATTATTGTGAAATAATGTGTTTGAGGCTGACCTCATCTCATTCGCCACCCTTATGGAGTTACATCGATTCATGAAGGAGGCCAACATGATATCTAGAAGAGACACGATGTTTAGAAGACTCCTCCTCATCTTGTATATATATGCAATGTTGTTTGACAATCATTTATTCATACATTACATTCATTCATAGTTCAATATTAGAGGTGTGCGAATTTCTTCAAGTGTAGATTGAAGGTTACAAGAAGGTTGAATTCGATATCAAGGAAGAGAAATATAATAATCTGAGATTGCATCAAGCTTTGGTGCTAATATTTGGCCTTGCAATCGGCCTCATTGTAAAGAACATTGTTGATTCATATTCAATATATAAGTGATATATTGTTGTTGGGTTTTTCTCCCTCAAGTGAAGGGTTTTCCTAGGGTATATGTTGTGTGTATTTGTTTGAAATTGAATTAAAATCTGCTTATTTAACTTGTGATCCTAAAACTAACATGGTATTATAGCGGATTTAAGCAAGATCATGATCAGATTTACATAAGCAACATTATCTTTCACTCTTGTTCTTATCTTCTTGCATCTATCTTATCTTCAAAATGGTGAACAGGCTCAAGGTTGAAGATAGACTTGAAGGTGCTTCCAACTTCACCTCTTGGAAATTTAGAGTGTTGCTTGCATTGGAAGAAAATGAGATTGTTGAGTTCGTGGAGAACGAAGTTCCCGAGCCTTTCGATGAGAATGAGAAGTCACAATGGAAGAAGAATGGCACTAAGGCGAAGAAGATTTTGGTTGATTATGTGATGGACCACCTTGTGCCGATTACCTCCAAGTTGAAGACAACAAGAGAAATGTTCAAGACCTTGGAGGGATTATATGAGATTAATAATACAAGCAGAGCTCTTGCATTGAGGCAACAACTTCATCATATCAAGATGGCGAAAGAAGAGTCTGTCATTTCATTCTTCATGAAGATCACCGAGTTAAGAGATCAGCTTTGCACCATCAGTCATATGGTTGATGATAAAGATTTGGTCATGTTGGCTCTTAATGGTCTTCCTCAATCTTGGGAGCCATGTATCCAAGGTATCAGTGGGAGGTCAAAGCTACCTAAGTTTGATCGTCTTAGGGCAGATTGCATTCAAGAGGAATCTAGGTTGGCAGCAAGAGGCAATGGGCAAAGTTCTACCAATGAAGACATTCATGTACTTGCCACTCAATCTTCGAAGAAGAAAGGAAGAGAAGGGAAGAAAGACAACTTCAAGAGGAACAAAGACAAAAGATTAGATGGTGCTCCTGCATCGAAGAAGAAGAATGATCTCTCCCATATTCAATGCTTCAGATGTGACAAGTTTGGTCACTCTGCAAAGGATTGCCCAACTAGACCTAAACAACAAGCTTCAATTGCGGATGTGGGTGAGATCTCTCCTTCGAAGGAGTCTTTTGCCCTATCAACCAATGTTCCAACAGATAGCAACACTTGGTTGATTGATAGTGGTGCCTCTTGTCACATTACTGGTTTTAGATAACATCTTTCAGATTTGGTGGAGAGAGATACAAGCATTCAAGTCATAATTGGAGATGATGCATGCTATTTTGTGAAAGGTGTTGGAACCTCCTCTATTCATGTAGATTCTGGCATCTCTCTTCAGTTGAGAGATGTTCTATTTGTACCAAGCATCAAGCGGAATCTTGTCTCAATTTCAGCTTTGGAAGACAAGGGATATCAAGTTGCATTCTCTGAAGGTAAAGTTCTTGCATGGCTAAAGAACTCTAGCGTCAAGATTTCCCGAGTGATTGGTGTTCGACAAGAGAGTCTCTATAGACTTTCCACTCATCCAATACAGGGTTTGTTGCATGATTCAACAAGTTCATGTGAGCTTTGGCATAGAAGACTTGCTCACCTTCATTTCAGAGCACTTCCAACCATGGAGAAGATGGTCACTGGCCTTCCTAAACTCAGCCAAGAGCATGAAGGTACTTGTCGAGGATGCACATTGGGTAAGAATACTAAAGGTCCCTTTCATAGTAGTCAAAGTAGATCCAAATGTATTCTAGATCTTACTAATTCTGATTTGTGTGGTCCAATGTCTGTTGCTTTTTTGAGTGGTTTCTTGTATTATATAATTTTCATTGATGACTACTCTAGAAAGACTTGGATTTATTTCTTAAAGACTAAAGAATTTGAGGAGGTACTTGAGAAATTCAAGGAATTTAAAGCTCAAGTAGAGAACTTGTCCGGGAAGAGGATTAAAGTTTTGAGATCTGACAACGGAGGAGAATACATCTCTGGAGGCTTCCGTAACTTTTGTGTCGAGGCTGGGATTAAGAGGGAGTTTTGTGTCCCTTACAATCCACAACAAAACAGTGTTGCAGAAAGAAAGAGTAGATCTATTGTAGAAGCATCTAAAGCCATGATTCATGATCAAGATCTGCAAACCTTCCTTTGGGCTGAAGCATCTAGGATAGTTGTGTATGTTCAGAATCGAAGCCCTCATCGTATTTTGGAGAACATGACTCCTGAAAAAGCTTTCACAGGTGTGAAGCCTAGAGTCAATCATTTGAGAATCTTTGGTTGTGTTGTGTATGTTCATGTGCCTAAAGATAAAAGGACAAAGTTGAAACCTTCTAGCAAGAAAGGAATATTTGTGGGCTACAACGAGTCTTCTAAAGCCTACAGGATTTACATTCCAGGTCAAAAAATGATAGAGATCAGCAAGGATGTTACATTTGAAGAGGATGTTGCATACAAGAGATCTAAAGGCTCTTACATGGAGATAGATAATGAAGACCAAGAGACTCCTCAGGACATGGAGGTTGACCATACTCCTGAGATTTAGAGGGAGTCTCCTGAACCAAAAGAAGATGGTGATCTAGTTGAGCCCTTGGAACCTACTGATGGGCCTAGAGACATTGTTATTGGTCAAAAGAGACCTCTATGGGCTAGGCGAACAATGCAGGAGGCAGAAAAGTTTGCAACTGCTAGAGGAACATTCCGAGAAAGCAAAAGACCACAGAAGTTTCCAAGCTATGTTGCGTTAATGAGTCAAATTATTGAATTTGAGCCTTCTAGTGTTGAGGAAGCTTCAAGTTAGCAAGTATGGAGAGATGCTATGGCTAAAGAATATCAATCTATCCTCAAGAATGATGTTTGGGATATAATACCTAGACCAGAAGGGAAATTTGTTGTATCTTCTAAGTGGCTTTTCAAGATCAAGCATGCGGCTGATGGAAGCATTGAGAAGTACCAAGGCTAGATTTGTGGCTAGGGGGTTCTCTCAGAAAGAGGGAATAGACTATGAAGAAACATTTGCTCCAGTTGCTCATTATACCTCCATCAAGACTAGCATTGCTATTGCAGTGGCTAAAGGATGGAAGTTACATCAGATGGATGTGAAGACAACATTTCTAAATGGTGTAATTGAAGAAGAGGTATACATTGAGCAATCTGATGGATTTGAGGTTCATGGTAAAGGAGTCTCATGTTTGCAGATTGAAGAAGGTTTTGTATGGCCTTAAGCGGGCTCCTCGTTCTTGGTATGAGAGAATTGATCGATACCTGTTGAGCTTGGGCTTCTCCAAGAATGATGCTGATTCAAACCTGTACTTCAAGGTAATTGATGGTGAGGCATTGATCTTGGTTCTTTATGTTGATGATCTATTTTTTACTAGAGAAGAACACCTCATTATCAAATACATGGAGTTGGCTTCTGAATTTGAAATGAAGGATCTTAAGTACATGCATTACTTCCTTGGTTTAGAAGTATGGCAGATACCTAATGAGATCATTTTGAGTCAAGGAAAGTATACAATAGACATCTTAAAGAGATTTGGTATGATGGATTGCAAATCCATGTCCACACCAATGGAAACCAATTTGCAAAAGCTAAAAGAGTATGTACCTAGTTATGATCTGGTGGATCCTACTATGTACATGCAGTTGATTGGATCGTTGATGTATCTAGTCAATACTAGACCAGATATTTGCTATGCAGTGAATGCACTTAGTCAATTCATGTGTGAACCAAGGAAAATACATCTAGTTGCAGCAAAGCATATCTTGAGATACTTGTGTGTCACAGTTGGGTATGGCTTGAGATACTCTTCCAGTGTGGACCTAAAGGTGCAAGGATACTCTAATTCTAATTGGGCAAGGTGTGTCGTTGATCAGAAGAGCACCTCTAGTTGTTGCTTTAGTTTGGGATATGCGATGATCTCCTCGTGTAGCAAGAAGCAGTCTTTAGTGGCACTAAGCACCGCAGAGGCCGAGTATACTGCAGCTTGTGGGCAACTTGAGAAGCAGTGTGGCTTTGAAAGCTCCTTGTAGGATTGTTTGGACAATCATTGGAGCCAACTGTCATTCATTGTGATAATCAAAGTTGTGTGAAGCTTTATGTCAACCCAATGTTTCATGATAGAACAAAACATGTTGAGATCAAATACCACTACATTAGGGATATGGTATTGAGGAAAGTTAATGAGTTGAGATACATTAGCACTAATGAGCAGATGACTGATATTCTCACCAAGCCTCTCTCTAGAGTAAAGTTTGTGTACTTTCGAGACAAGCTTGGTATTGTGGAGAATGAAGTCCTAGCTGAGAGGGAGACTCAACATCAGTGATCTTTTGTGATTTGCTTTAATGCATCTTTCTCTGTGAGAGAAATTTGAGGTGAAAGCCCTTGTTTCCAACCTCTAGGAGTAGCCATGATGGATGTCATGTTGAGTGACTCCATGACAACATCACGTTGAGAGACTCCGTGATGATTTCCTTGTACTTGTGTTTATCCACCCTCTGGGAGTAGCCATGGTGGGCGTCATGATGAGATGACGACATCACGTTGAGTGACTCTGTGATGGGCACTTGTGCACATATTCTTTCCATACATGGGAGTAGCCATGATGGATGATATCACGTTGAGTGACTCCATGATGAGCTCTCTCCACATATGGGTGTAGCCATTGTGGGTGTCATGTTGAGACTCCATGACATTGGATAGCTGGAAGTCTTCTTCCCTAGCTGAAAGGGAGTGTTGATGTTGGCAGCGTCGGGCATCACTTCTAGCACCCGATCATGGAGTCTCTCAACATGACATTGTGGGTGTCATGTTGAGAGACTCCATGACATTGGATAGCTGGAAATCTTCTTCCCTAGCTAAAAGGGAGTGTTGATGTTGGCAGCGTTGGGCATCACTTCCAACACCCGATTATGAAGCAATAAATTCAATATAGCCTTATCGGCTATTCAATTTATTGAAGCCAATAAAATTGAATAGCCAATATTAAAGTGAAGAGGCGCTTCACTTGAGAACAATACAAAATTTAATTATTGTTAATAATTTGTTTGAGGCTGACCTCATCTCATTCGCCGCCCTTATGGAGTTACATCGATTCATGAAGAAGGCCGACATGATATCTAGAAGAGACACGATGTTTAGAATACTCCTCTTCATCTTGTATATATGCAATGCTGTTTGACAATCATTTATTCATACATTACATTCATTCATAGTTCGATATTAGAGGCGTGCGAATTTCTTCAAGTGCAGATCGAAGGTTACAATAAGGCTGAATTCGATATCAAGGAAGATCAATATAATAATCTGAGATTGCATCAAGCTTTGGTGCTAATATTTGGCCTTGCAATCGGCCTCATTGTAAAGAACATTGTTGATTCATATTCAATATATAAGTGATATATTGTTGCTGGGTTTTTCTCCCTCGAGTGGAAGGTTTTCCCAAGGTATATGCTATGTCTATTTGTTTGAAATTGAATTAAAATCTGCTTATTTAACTTCTGATCCTAAAACTAACATCAAGTTCATCATTTTTAAAGGGATGCCAACAAAGCAGCGGACATCTTGGCTAAGCAAACCCCATTTGCTTTCACCCTCATATAAATTGTTTGTAGAGGGAACTAAATTTCACCACATATGCATTAGAGTGAGTCTCTCATCTATAACTGATGATGAGAAGAAAAGAACTTTCCAATGAAGGTGGTTCCCTTAGAGACTCACCCCCAAGGCTTGGTGCTTAATCCAAAGACATCTTTTTGGGTTGACAATAATTAATTAATAATTCTTTTATTAAATTAGTGTCATCTTTATTATTTTGTATAAAGATATATATTATATTCACAAAAAGAATTAGTTAAGAAGCCAAAACCCATAGTTTATGCAAGGTAAAGTTTTAAATATTATATTCAAAGAGAACAACCAAAAAGCAAGCAACAAAGACACAAAGCAACAAGAGTTGTGGATCCAATAGCGAAAGGAGGAGACTAGTCATCTAGTTTGTCCCAAAAATCAAGAAGGTCCTAACTGTTTGGACTGGACTCCCAACTTGTAAGTGCACTTTCATCGTTAGCTTGTTCATCATAAGGGGGTTATCATTCCTAGAGGAAGAAATAGCCAAAGAAAGGCAAGAAGACTTGTCATTGTCTACTTAACTAGGAACACCTTTGTCACAAGGCCAAGACGAAACTTGAGATGGATGGAAATGTTGGGACCAATGGTGAGCACTATGACCCCAAGTTTTGCACTAAGGAGATTGAGAAACATGTGAATCATGAGAGCCATGTTCACAAGCATTATGATTATGTCCATATTAACACCCTCAAGGATGTGATTGACCCATGTTGGAAGTAGACATCAATGAAGCTCTAGCAACTATACACAATGCATCACTCTAGTAGTCAAGAAGCACATGTAGGCAAGCAACTTCGAGTGTGACTTTATTAGCTTGCTCTTATATCTACATTAGAACATTGGAACAAATCATAGACTTAGTATACATGGAAAAATTAATATCAACAAAATAGCCAAAAAGGAGAGTAGAATTTCACTTTCCAAATATTGAACATGATTTTCACTTTGAAATCATGCCATATCTAAGTAAAATTTGTAGGAATTCTAAACCAATCTCATAGAAGAACCATGTGCCAAAAAAATGCTCAAGTCTAAAGGGCTTGAAGAATTATGTATCCAATATCAAGTAGTCTTGATTCTAGAGAAAAGCCAGAAGAGATGCTTGAGACTCTTGCGGTGTTCACAAAAATGATGAACGGAATTAGAGACCTTGACAAAGAATGCACCAAACAATGTGAGCAAGCTTATTACCAAACAATTTGGTATTTGCATTGCCAAGAACTAGTTGAAGATTGTAAAGCCCACCTATCATTAAGCTTTTGCACCATGTGCAAATGCAAAGAGAGGCATACCCTTTGCAAGGTTTGTAATTGCAAAATGATGTATGAGGATAGCATTTCCAATCTTTTGAGTAGGGTTTAAAACTCCTCACTCCAACTTTATGGACCATCTTTGTAGGAATGGAATCAACAACAATATGGAATCATTCAAATTCTTGATTAGTGAGTCTATACTTCAATTAGTCGTAGGACAAGGCTGATTTTTGGTGGTCCTTGAGAAAAGATCTAGAAGACTCATAATGCCTCCTATAAAATCTTAGAGCATCAACCTAGGGAACCTTAGCAAGAAGTCTATCCATGCAAATCATCACAAGATACCACCAAATGGAATGTTCATTGAGATATAACCCATTACAGAAAATCATTTATAGTCCATGAAAGCCAAGGTTTGATAGCTTCCCAAGCTTTCCATATGCTTTTTATAACAATTGTGCCTCAGATCTAAACAAGTTTCTACATAATTAGAAGAGACTAAAAGTTGAGATTTCTCCAAACTTCAAAACCATTACGTACATCGACAAAAATGTAGTGTCTAATAATCCATTGGCTTCATTTCCCTCAAGTACTCTAATAATCCATTTAGCATTCAAGGTTATACCTAGCATCGAATGTATATTAGCCCAAGCCTGCCAAAATCGAGGGGTACAATATAATTCCCAAGCAAACTTGTGAAAACCTTGTCCTTGATCTAAATAAGCCCATAAGAAATCCCTTAGGAATTTTTCAATCTTTTGATAAGAAGCTTTGGAAGGCACCCAATGAGATGAATCATAGACATGGGTAGCAGCAAAAACTTTAGAACAAACTTGAGATTTTCTTAAAGGAAAAGTGGTTTAGTGGTCCAATATCCCCAGATTTTTTCCAAAAGTAATGACAATTTACCACAAAGAGTAGGGAGAGGCTTGAAAGGCAAAAGGGCTGCCTAGAAACCAACAAATATCTCAATGATCTGCCCATTTCCAGCCAAAAGAATTGAGCCAATTAGGTTCAGGTCAAGAAGATGGTTTATTAAATTGAGTTTTTTTGGCCATTCAGTGCTTGAACCAGAGGACAAACAAAAAGTATCCAAACACTAGAGTTTGTTTGACATTAACTTCATCTCTTAGAAGCTTAAGAAATTACCATTGACATTTGTTGAGAGGTATTAGAAAGAGTGATACTTTTAACTGGTTTTGTAACACAGCATGAGTCAAGAGGCAGCCAAATTCTTCAATTGCTAGCACATAAAGCGCAGGAGTAAGAGGACATCCTTATTGTAGGGAGAAAAAAGCCCAAAAGAGAAGGATTGATGGCCATTGATAGTGATTTAGGTAGAAGCATCAACAAAAAAACATTTAGATAGTTTGCAGGAATTTGGGACCAAAACATAAAGCCTGTAGCATAAAGTATAAATCACCACTCGATGTAGTCATAAACTTATGTGAAATTAATTTTGACAAAGATGGTTCACTATTGAGAATGCTTGGTCCATTCCATTCCTTCCCACATTGTAATGATGTTATCAAGAGTATACCTGGATTTGATGAAACCAGTTTTCTCTAATTGAACAATCACAGGGGAAGATGACACATCTTGAGAGGAAGAGCCTTGACATTAATTTTATAGGAGATATTGAGCAAGGTGATTGACCACCAATTGCAAATATTTTTTCAGTCTCTAGCCTTGTGTATGAATTTTATATTACCTTTATTAATAATATGGCCTAAGGAATTTGAATTATAAGCTTCTAGGTAGATTCTATACAAATCATTGCCAAACATACCTTGTAGGGCTTTAAAGAATTCACGAGAAAATCCATCACATCACATCATGGGGCTTTGTCATTTACCATGGAGAACATTGCCTTGCAAAGGTCTGCCAAGGTAATAAAGATGGTGATTTGACAAGAAACTACATTGATGCATTGTTGAAGGGCATTAACTTGCTCAAGGGTGGAATCTTGATCTTTTTAAAACCTACTCGTAATGATAGACAAAAACCTAAGTAATAGCAAGAAGCTTTTTTAAAAGTTGTTGTCCTTCTTGGATACCCTTAATAGTTTGAGAAGTTTGACAAGGTCTCAAAGGTTGGAAGAATTCGTTCGAAACTCGGTCCCTAATTTTAAGGCAGTGAAGATGGACTTTGATTTGAGCTCTCTTGGCAGAATGATTATCAACAAGTACCTCTTGTTGGTGGAGAATCGCATACAATAATCAACACATGCAACAAAAAAAGTTAAGGAAAATGAAAAGAAGTGAAAAAACATACAAATAACTCAAATGCAGTTTTCAAATGTTTCAGACATCCAAGACTTTTTCCCAGATTTTTAACTGGCTGATGAATGAATATACAAAGTATGGTAAGAGAGTGTAGAGGCTTTATCAGGTGATAAGATATTCTGAAATTTTGAAATTTTATTTAAGCAGGAATGCCTCAGCTTCAAAAACACCATTACTCCTGACTCCTGAGTTAAGGAATCACAGCTGTCAATCCCTAAAGAACCTGTAGCAAGGCCCAACTTCAGTGTCTTATTCAAGGACATCTTCTTACAAAGAGCTTATCTAAATAGTCTATGTGTTTCTCACAGAACTGCTGCTGGAGAATCTGAGAGCTATGTTGCTGCCTCACATGTATTTTAAATAAATCATCGAAAACAACTATAATACTTTCAGAGATGTATTAGAAAACAGGGCCCTGGGCCCAGGGCCCTGCTAGAGATCATTTCAATGAGCCTACTTTGGAGCTGCATATGATATCTTTCACATCTGAAATTCCTTTATGCGGTAACGAATATTCGTCGTGTGCCACATGAATGCTCCTTGTGTCTCGTGGAATCCATCAAAGTGCCACTCCAATGATGCTTTGCATGGACAAACTTGAAACTCACGAAATAACTGCTGCCCTCATTTGGTATTTGCTGCTACAAATTCAATGGGTTCTGACCGGCAAACTGGCCCATAATATCAAAAAATTATTCCTGGAGAACTGTCTATAACTTATTTCTTGTGTTTTCCCTGTTGTCGAGTTTTATTTTTATGATAGCAATACAAAAACTTCGAAGAGGTTGTGGTTCAGGGATATGTTACTCTGTTCACAAAGCTTTAACTTACAGAGTTTGATCAAATAACCCTCGTACAACCCAAATATGGGTAAAACTTCCAAATCGGAACCTGCTTTATTGGGGGGAGAAGGTCCTTAAGCTGATTGGAAATACTTAAGAAAAATGTATATCAGTTGTAAAATCACTGGGCAAAAAAATAATAACTTACTTGTGCCTGAATAGGCATTAGATGGATCTGGACAAAAACATTCTTAAGGAGTTTATTCTTGTATAATAATATATCGTTAAATGCACTATTAGAATGTGTAAGTGTTGTACTCGCATGTAATTGCAAGGCTTTTGAGCATAACGCAACAATATTTCTAGCAAGACAGTCTGCCTTACGTGGAACTGGTTGTCTAAAGAGGTACACAAAATCAAAATTTTGTTTAATTACAAAATAAATTCAGTCGACAATTTCCAAAAAGTTCAAGACAGAAAGAATTCAAAGAGAAGGTAACTCCATGTGTAGGAAAGTCATGAAGAAGATAGCAAACAGCATCCATGTTTTTTATACAAACACAGAATTTTAAAATACATGTGATTACGAAGAAGCTATGCCGGCAAAAGCTAACTCAAATGCAAAAGTTCAGCAGTAGAAGCAAGGTAACTGATGAATGATCATCTGAGAACACACATGAAAGTGAAAACAAAGCTACGGGATGTAGCATAATTGTCCATGGGGCCTTGGTCTAGCAGACCTGGGTTCAAATCACTAAGGCCCAAGGGCATGCCGAAAGCCCTATTATTTTTCCATCAACCTTAAGCCAAAAAAGAAGAAAAAGAGATGTATCCCACTTGCACCAATCAAATAAGGCATCTCCTCCATAAACACTACATTGAGGATAATTGTTGTATCGCTTTGGCAAATAAATCATAGATAATTTGGGGAAGTATGGATAAAACACCAGTTTTGTCTACTTTCTCTTTCCTCTAATATTTGTACTAGGATTTCTCCTTGGTTCTTAGACTCTACTAGCTCACAAATATAAAAATATCTAATCTTAATGCCTTGCTTTTTAATGAAACATTTTTGTTGCTACAAAAAATCTGTGCAGGTTCCTTATACAAAGATTCTGAATCAAAACATCTTGAATGTTCACAGAATATTCTAGACAGGAACCAAGAATAAGTTGCATCCATTTTCATATGGCAAGACCTTTCCTTTATGAAGTCCCTTGAAGATAAAGACCACTAAAAACCGCCGTATAGTGAGACCTAATTACTGTCAAGAAACCCAACACTGTCCCATTCCCCGTAAAAGCGATTAACTGATATTTCTGCCAATACAACTTAAGGTACAATCAATAATGACTTCTTCGCTTCTGTATACTCTCATCCAAGACCATTTAAAGTTAGAAATTTTTATCACAGAATGTTCTAAGGGACTTTGCCATTTAATCAATTGATATAGGTTTTTAAGGATAAATATTAGGTGCCATATCACATTTGTAAGAGTGGCTTTGAATAACTAGCCAGCAAACACAAAAATAAAGGGTCCTAACCTTCTTCATAAAAATAAGAAATATAAAATGATAAAACAGGGCAATAAAAAGGATCAAACAGCACTAATATACTATTAAGGATCAATAACTAAGTATATGTTAGCATATATACTATCTAATATTGACTTCAACCTTTTTTCTACATGCCCAATTGAGTTACCAATTCATGTGGCACACCTTTGGATAATAGCCATCTTAATTTGGTACCATACACATTCTCTTCTCATGCTTTTTACTTTCTTTATTCTGATAACTAGATCATGAGTGTGATACAGAAAGTTGATGTAAAAAAAGTTATCATGGACTGTGGAAATTTCATGTCTTTAAAGACTATATCTGTCAAATTACCTACATGTACGACTTTTTTGCCAAAACAATCGCAAGTATCAACATATTTTATTAAACAGAGGAAATATTTATACAAAGATAGTTTGTTGAATGCACAAACAAAATTTATTGTGATCCTACATTCTCTCAACCTCTCAACCGAATACTGCGATAGATTAAATCCTAACAATCTCTAACAAATAGGATTAAATAATTGTTATTATTTTAATCACCCCAGTCTTTGTCACCGAGACTTCTAAGTGCTAAACGGCAGATGAACTTCCAAAAGCAACATACAAATTTGTTTTTTGGTGGCAGAAGTTGCAGTCCTAACGAATCAGCAGCAAAACTTCCAGACAAAGTCTTACAAGTTGATTGCAGAGTCGGCTTCCAGTTGTTTCCTGCAGCTTTCAAACTATAGCTGAAACCTTAATGGTTTAGATTTTTATTGTTTTACTTTTAATTAGAATTAGATTTTTAAATTTTAGGGTTAAATCAATTAAATTAAATTCAATCAAAATTAGTTATTTAATATTTGAAGTTCATATATTTTATATTTATATTAAAATTTATCTATAATTTTAATTGTTAATATAAAGAGTAAATTTATAATAAATTAATATATTAATTTATATTTTTAAGTTTTAGTTTTTATCTATATTTTTTTACTTTTAAAGTTATCTAAAATTTAAATTTAAAATTTTGAATTGATTACTTTCTATACCAGTACCAGTCTTCTGGCAACTATGCCGAGTACTAACTTAAGTACTTATTGAATTGACAAAACCAACCTATAGTATATTTATAATTCTTAAGTTTGTCCCCCTTGTTACATATAATTCTAACTTGGAGAGAAACAACTTCGTATCTGAACTGGGACACACTCTCAGTTTGACATACTTACAATTAGTAGTGGAATTGGAAATGACGATAATACATCTCCTCAATCATATTAACCTGGTGGAATTGCTCCTTCGGTGAGAAGGAGATATCATCTCAACTGTTCTTCAAGTGAGACTTCACTTGTCATATGTAGGAATGGTGTATAAATATAGGACATTCCTCCCACCATTTCATCCAATTTATTTGCTTGATCCTTATTACAAAGTTGAAAGGGACTACGAGCACCCAGCATCAAGAGAATCTCTCCAAATTCGTCTGTCTCTTTATCATTCACTTGGTTCTGAGGTAATATTTCTGTGCATTTTCACATGGTAACAGAGTGAGTTACAGTGATAGCCTTAAAAAACAGTCTCAAAAGGAATAAAATTGCAGTCTTGGATTTGGGCATCTTGGAATGCATGTCAAATTTCGCGCAAGGATGTATAAGATAATAAGATAGGCCAAGACAGGATGGCCCATGTGACAGTAACACTGTAACAATAATCCAATGTAATGTTTGTAATAATAGAGGCAATTAAGAGCAAAAAATGAGTCCCAAAGGCCAAAACAAGGTCAAGGGGTCACCATGACTTAGACTGAATAGTCAATGAAAATGACAATGACACTTTCCAAAGATGCCATATGTTGCGGCCGTGGCAGAATTCTTTACATGGAGATTATGGCTTTCTTGCAACGGTTGACGAAGTGGTAACGGTGGAAGTGAAAATATTTTACTGTTAAATTGCAGTTGTGACTCTTGGAATTTGTCCAATATCCTTAGAGGTTTAGGGAAATGCAAGGTAAGAGCGTTGTTGTGTTATGGGCTGTTACTGAGAGGTTGGATGGCAGTTGAATGTGAAGGTAGAGTCTCTGGTTATCTTGTCAAGAGGCGGTCAATGAGAGCAAGGCTGGGTGATCCCAGGTCTGAGAGGGTGAACAGCCACACTTAGCAGGTGACTAAGAATAGATGGTTCTAGGGACAGAGAGAGATGGCGAGAGAGAGGGAGAGAGCATATCTGTAGTTTATAGGAAAACCCATTGGACACTACACAATTCGGCATGGCTGGTTGGGAGCAAATTTAACAACCATTTTTCTAAGGAAAAACATAAATCCAAATGTCTTTAATGGAATTTGCATTGACTCAGCAAACTAAAAGTGTAAATGAAATTCAATCACTCAGGTTTAATCAGAATTACTTAAAAAAAAACTGTTGCTTTTTTCCATCCAGCACAGCTCAAAACAAATTTCCCAGCCGCCCCGAGTGAGATCCAGGGGCAACACCTCTTGCAAGATCTGGGGGCAGCACTCCCTATTAAAGCCTTTGACGCTACAAGGAGCTTCATGGCACGTGCCATTTTTCATAATTAAATGCTTTAACCAAGCTCCAAGTTGTTCAAAAAATGCACTTTTAGGGTTAGTTAAATTTTGTTTTAATTTTTTTAAAAATTCTTCTGGTCATCCCTGAGTTTTCTCAGGGAGCAAACCAGGCCTGGTGATCTGGCCCAAGTACATGAGAGGTAACCAAGCTGGATGACCAGGCCCAGGGCTGGATCCAAGCTGTGATCAGAACCTAAGCTTGACCAGTCCAAGTTCAGCAGGGGTTCCCGGTGAACCTAGTATCATAGACAAAAACTAATAATGGGCTCTTGGAACCAAAATGCCTCGTGTGTAGTGAGCAATGAAAGCTGCTCAAAATTCGAAAGTTCAAAAAGGATTTGTCTGGACAGCCAAATAAAATGAGGCAAAATGTTAAGACCACAGAAGCGCTGGGTTCCCAAGTGAAACATGCAGCCAACACAACTTTAGCCAAGATCTGATAACAAACAAAACTCTCTAGAAAGCATTAGAGCACTGTTGAACACCCTAAGTGGTCTGAATGTTACCAAGAAGCCTTGTTGATCACACTAGAGAAGAAAATAGGAACTGGTGCAAGCCAGGTGACCTGAAAATGGAAGCAGGTTTTAGAGGTCACAAGCATCATTTTCAGTGACAAAGAAAACTGAAATGTTACAATGACAACAGCATAAAAGACTTCCTATCCATTATTTCACTAGAAGTACACAATTTTCCAATATATAATGAGGTTTATGAATCTCTTCCAAAGTCCAGCACTTCAGGTTTGACACTTAGGCTTGTCTCGCTGACAATCCCAAATTATAACAAACATATCGTATAGTTTATTGAATCGCTCTGGGTAAAATATTTTTGCTACCATCCCGCCAGAGAAGATAAAGAGAACAGGAAAAGATAGTATCCCCCATAACTAACAAATAAAATGAGATCCAAAAGTTTCACTCCTAACATCAGATCTCATCTGTGGAGGCCAAATTATCAATCACATTCATCACTTCTTGCAGTGAAGAGGAAATCAGCTTGAAAGCTTAATTTTTCTCATAAGAAAGATATAATTAACAAATTAAGGATAGAAAGAACTCCAACCAAGCTTGCTTCTCTATCAAAATTACAGCATTCCAGAGTTAAAATAATCTTGGTAAGAAACTAACTGACAGGGATGTGGCACTTGTAATACTTCCCATAGATTTATCGGTTCCATGATTGCAGAGAGAAAGGAATTTGAGAATTAATTCCTTGTCTATATGTTATTGCAGAACATTCTAACCTACAATTTCAGCCGTCAAAATAAGAACAGCGAATAAGCCTAGAGCAATAAAAATAGAACAAGTACTTGCAAATGGCAAGCATCATGTTTGAAATCCCACCAGAGAACATTACATGAGATAAATAGAACATTACAACGGAAAAATGAAAAAAACCCAACTTTAGGCCCTACTAACATCGTTCAGAAGCTTGCGACATGCTGGCACAACTCTAAATAGGGTCCTAATGCTACTAAAAAAACAATCTATTTCAGATAAGACAAATTCTCGAATCAAACAAATCTATTTCAGAACGCAATCTGATTACTAGATAAAGAGTATCACCACAATGAAGAGTTATATCTATATATACTTCACCCTACCATACAGGGTTTTATACAAAGATCCCGTATGGATTTTACAAGGGAAAACGACGACTACACTAAATATCAATTAAAATCCAAAATATTCAGAGATCAAACAACTATCATCCCCATCACATGCAACTCACAAAAACCCAATAACAGAAACAAAACTTTTAGCACACTCTGGCGAGAAATATAGAAACAAGAATATGGGAATCAACTGCATAGGGCTTGACCCTACACCACAATAATCTGAAGCTTATATGAATCATATAAAAGCACGAAAGAAAGACCGTAAATCCATTTCACTTGCAATATACCTTGAATAGTGTGATGTAGACTTGTGGAGGAGGAGAAGGGATGTGTAGTGAGGATTAGAGGAATGGGAGGAGCCGGGAAAACTAAAAGCGAGGAGAAAGATGAAATAAACCATGAACTACTTAGTTTTGCCCGTTCCTCTCACTCCAACAGCCCTCAAACTACATGACATCCCTCTACACTCCCACACCATTAATTTCCTGTCCTTTCCTTGCCCACGCGAATACTGACTGAGCTCCAATGGAAACCCCTAGATATGAATCTCGTTACAGCATAGATACTACTTAAAGAAAATCTGCTGTGTCTTTTGTCCATGGAATCTCCGCCTCACCTTTTGTGCTTTGTTTTCCCAAAAAAGTCACTAAGAAGTTTATCCGGATTTTAACCTTCCAAGCAATATTTTGGGAGGCCTGTTTGTTTTCTCTAGGTAAAACATAGTGTGAAATAAAGCTTAAAAATTAAATAGCACTAACCTTATGTCCTTATGCGGCTGTTTAACTCTATTTTCTACTTAAATTTAAGCAGCTGAAGTGTTCCCATACATAAATTTTATTGTTGGGAAATGATAATTTGGAATCTTTTTCTATTTTAATGGAGCAGCTACTATTTAGGAATTAAAAAAAGGGGGGGTTGGAAATAAGCAACAATTGCATATTGT